>JAJAGP010002152.1:0-132292 GCA_025084515.1 Ancistrus triradiatus | reverse complement strand
CCAACATCCCAGAGCTGAAGCTGTTCTGTACGGAGGAATGGGCTAAAATTCCTCCAAGCCGGTGTGCAGGACTGATCAACAGCTACAGGAAACGTTTAGCTGCAGTTATTGCTGCACAGGGGGGTCACACCAGATACTGAAAGCAAAGGGTCACATACTTTTGCCACTCGCTAATATGTAATATTGGATCATTTTCCTTAACAAATAAATGACCAAGTATAATATTTGTGTCTCATTTGTGTAACTGGGTTCTCTTTATCTACTTTTAGGACTTGTGTTAAAATCTGATGATGTTTTAGGTCATATTTATGCAGAAATCTAGAAAATTCTAAAGGGTTCACAAACTTTCAAGCACCACTGCATAATCAAATTTTCTACTTGGCAATCAAACCACTGCATTATGAACTAAACAGAAGTTTGATTATAGATTACCTAAAGCATCCAGTCAGTGTTATGGTAATCCAACCTGTATAATCCATGAACCATCTTACCATCTACAGCAGACAGTGCACTCAGCAGACACTGCATTAGGTACTAAATTACTACTTTAAATCATTTAATATTTAGTGATGTTGAGCGGTGCACTGACTTTTGTTGTATACTGTAGCTTCCATCAGTGGTGGCAACACAAAACAGCTCACCATCTCTTCCAGCCTTCTGGCATCAGGAACTGGAGCAAGCACTTTATTGATTGCATTGCAGAAGTCATGTACACAGTACAAACCATGAGAGTTACAAGCAGTGAACCTGCCATAAGACCATGGCTTTAAGAAATGAGAGTAGCCACTTTCCCAGTGGGTCGAACACAAAGGTAGCCAAATTATCTGTAACCCCCACGTAGGATTGGGATGGGGCCAGAGGACACTACTGCATCAGACATGGACTGATAAGCTTGATAAGCTTGCCACTAATCACTGAGGAAGAACAACTAATCAACGTTCACTTTACACCAATTCCAACTGTGTTTTTAGCTCTTTTTCCACACACAGCCATGTTAAAGTGGTAATAGTTATCATTTATTAATACTTCTATAAGAAAGTCCCACACAACTTGCAGCAAAATACAACACAAAGAATTTTTTAAGTAACAATGTCCCTAAGCCAACTACATACCTACCAGCATTTAGAGGTTCTTGTAAGGAAAATCAGAAACTTCAGTAAATGACAGCTACATTTATCAGTCCCACTGTTGGGTGTTCAGCAATGTTTCAACCAATCACAGATACACATCAAAACCGACTTCCATCTAACCTGATCTGATGAAAGAGTGGTAGAGACATACACTAAAAACAAAGGACAAATGTACGAAAAAATGTTAGATATGGGTTGAAAAAGCATTTTGGATGCTGTTAGTAATGTAATAGTTTGTTTCAGAATTAAGGCTAATTTCAATAGAGACAACTCAGAATCCCAATGAACTATGAATCCTATACTTACTATAAACTGACATTTATCAGCAGCAACTACAGTCCTGACCTGATTAGGGCACACGGACAAATGAATGTGAATGTACCACCTAACAGCAGTTACAAGTGAAACTATAATTATTTACACTACCAACTGAACACTAGAGTTGTAGAAACTACTAAATTTCAAAACATTTCAGAAGTTATTCATCCTTACATATATAATAAAGTAGGAGAACAAAAGTGACCGCAAAGTGCAACAAAAATCCCAGCAATCCTTATATAAAGTTCAGGTTAACAAATTCAACAAGCCACTGTCATCTAGACCGGTGATTGATCAAGAGGAAGTCCTTGTCTCTGCAAGCAAGACAGAATTTAAGGTTTCTCAGAGAGCCTCCAGCACAGGAAAACGCCCAGCCAGCCATCACACACAGGATGATGTATGTGGGGATCAGACTGGCCTCGTGTTGTGGGTTCACAAACGTCTGAAACACAAACAGTGTTAAGCTGGTACTGAAACAGCCATCGAGACCAAGACAGAACTTGTTTAGACTCAGATTACGGTATGGATACAAACTGAGTAACCAGTGTGTGACGTGTGTTACTCTTACCAGGCATGACACCAGCAGATGGCTGCAGACCACTGCCCCAAGGGACAACCATTTGCGGCGCTCACATGCCTTAAAGAACACCACACCCCAAAACATGTGCAGCAGGATTATGGCCAGGGTCATGAAAGCTGAAACAGAGAACCAACAGAGCTGTAATCAAACAATGGACACTACTTGGTTGAGTTAATTAGTCATCCAACAGGTCAATTTTGAGCTAACGAGTCTGGAACTAGCCAAGAAGGTATGGCATACACTGAATGCTAGGGGTGTAACAATACACTCTGTTGGCAACATGCAATTAATCGATTTACGATCTGAATTCATGATTTGACTCCCTTACAATTTTGTTAATTGCACATTTTCTTGAATAAGATTTTAAACAAAAAACAAACATGTCATCCCCTGCAATTAAAAGAAATTAATATAAACAGAAGTTAAAATTGAAAAAATAAAGAGAGAAAGAAAATTTAAAAGAAATCAAGAGAAAGAGAATGATAATATGTTCTGGTCTCCCCTAAATGCAGAAAGCTATTCTTGCTCTAAACTGATAATATGATTGGGCAGATCATAAGCTGCACACTAGCAACATTAAACAATACAGTTCCCTAGAAAATATTTTGGTAGTTAAGCTACAGGATCTCAGGATTTTCTCACCAGGCATTTACATTTACAGCATTTAGCAGACGCCCTTATCCAGAGCAACTTACAATTGGTACAGTCTTACAATCCAAGCACTTGTGGGTTAAGGGCCTTGCTCAAGAACCCAACAGTGGCAGCTTGGCAGAGGTGGGATTTGAACCCTGGACCTTTTGGTCCATAATCCAGTACCTTAACCGCTAGGCCACCACAATATTCTTTCCATTAAATATTCTACTAAAGCACTACTGGCATTGCAAACATTTGTTTGTTTGCTTGGTTGGTTTTATTTAATGTCGCTTTCGGGATCAATGGCTATCAAACGAGATTAAATCAGCATACAAGGTTACATACATGTCTAGTCATACGTACTTCAATTGGGCCCATTTAGCATAATCAGTTATCCTAATGCATGTCTTTGGACTTTGGGAGGAAACCGGAGCATCCGGAGTAAACCCACGTGGACACAGGGAGCACCGACAAACATAAAACATCCTTTTCAGACTTCTGTAGGCTTTAATGTGCATTAATGTGTGAAAGTCTCAGTATAATCTTTTTATTCTGTATCAGAATGTTGTTGGGGTTTTTTTTGCAAAAAAATGTGTGCATGTCTGTTCACCCAGTGATCTGTGTTGTGGTACTAAACTACTCCTGTTGAAATGGTCACCCTCTTCTCCCGATAATTACCAGTACATGTTGGAAAATAAGCCCATTTCAAATAAACAGCATAAACAATACATGAGCATCATGTAGAAACACACAATGATTCTTTACCCGAAGATATGAAGTAATGTTGTGAATCTCCTCGGATACCGACAGTGCCAGGACCTACTGAGGCAGACAGGATGTTGACCACTGAAAACGCTCCACTCATGAATCCAAATCCCAGGCCAGACACTGCAAACAAAGTCAGATTAGCTACACTTTGATGGGAATGATCTCATTTATAAAACCACTTTTACATGTTTTCAATAGACGTAGTTCAGGGGACTATGTGGGATTTTTGCTGAGCATATACTGCCATTTTAAGGTAAAGAGAAAGGTGGCTTTATGATAATTACGTTTACTAAAACACCCAATGCCAAAAAAATGCATCCTTACCATCCCTCTCGTTATCTTTGTAAACATATCTAAACAACTGATACCAGATTTACAGCATTATGACAAGCGTTTGAAATTAACTGTAGCCCAGGTTCCAGCTTAGGTGCTTACCTTGGTTAGGCCACATCCCACTGGTGCTAATATCTGGATTTTAAGATGTCTAAGGTTTTTATGATGCCATATGTTTATAGGAAACCACCTTCCACAAACTCTCTTCTGTTCCCTGATGTCCTTGCTCTTGTATAAATAAATTGAATTAAGTAAATGACAAAATTAATCAAAACCGCCATTCAGAAACTTTAACCGATGTAACCTTGCCAATGTCAGTTCTATTTCAATCCTGTTAATACGTTTTTTTTAATTCTGTTAATATTTTTATGAAATTCTGTTAACACAATCCCCTTAAAAACATTACTCTACTCAGACGGCTCCATCCCATCCAAACAGTGACACTGAGAACTCAAACACCCTGTTGTGTAATGCATGGGCTTTTGATTCAATATGGCCAAAAATAAAGGCACTTAAATCAGCTCCTTATTTCTAATCACCATTTAAATAAACTTTGTAGAATCAGCAACCTGCTCATTTCAATTCTGGTAGCCGATGTCTGTTACGTATCTTCACCAAATGAGCAAATAGCCAGAAAACCACTGAGCTTGCATATGCTCTACAACTAACATTCATTTAGGCTTGTGAACCACACAGCCATGTGGTGATATACCATAAGCTAGCTGGTTAATAGAGAGTGGCACGGTATCCTCTTGGCTGATGGCCAGCAGACCTTCATTAGCCTTCCTGTGAACAAATAAAGCAATATTAAACAGATCAGTACAACAAAGCTGTGCTGGATGGCATAAAACATCAGTGTTTTAATTAAAAACAATTAGTTCTGAAATCTGATCAGCTGAGCCATACATATATACAGTGGGACAAAAAAGTATTTAGTCAGCCACTGATTGTGCAAACTAAAATAGACCTTTTTGGTAAAAACTCAACTCGTCGTGTTTGGAGGAAGAAGAATGTTGAGTTGCACCATACCTACTGTGAAGCATGGGGGTGGAAACATCATGCTTCGGGGCTGTTTTTCTGCAGAGGGGACAGGACGACTGATCCGTGTTAAGGGAAGAATGAACGGGGCCATGTATCATGAGATTTTAAGCCAAAACCTCCTTCCATCAGTGAGGGCATTGAAGATGGAACGTGGCTGGGTCTTCCAGCATGACAATGATCCCAAAACACACACCGCTCGGGCAACGAAGGAGTGGCTCCTTAAAAAATTTCAAGGTCCTGGAGTGGCCTAGCAGTCTCCAGACCTCAGCCCCATTGAAAATTTGTGGAGGGAGTTGAAAGTCCGTGTTGCCCCAAAACATCACTGCTCTAGAGGAGATCTGCATGGAGGAATGGGCCAAAATACCAGCTACAGTGTGTGCCAACCTGGTGAAGACTTACAGGAAACGTTTGACCTCTGTCATTGCCAACAAAGGTTATGTTACAAAGTAATTGAGTTGAAACTTTTGTTATTGACCAAATACTTATTTTCCACCATGATTTACAATTAAATTCTTTAAAAATCCCTACAATGTGATTTCCTGGATTTTTTTCTAATTTTGTCTCTCATAGTTGAAGTGTAGCTATAATGAAAATTACAGACCTCTCTCATCTTTCTAAGTAGGAGAACCTGCACAATCAGTGGCTGACTAAATACTTTTTGTCCCACTTTATTACAATTGTACTTATTTGTGTGCAACCTCCTTTCCAAAAACCAAAACAGTTCATTTTCTTTGATGGTAACTGCATAATTACATCATCAGTCACGTATTGCGCGCTCATGCATCAGGAGAGCTTGCAGCCAGCAAAGTTTGGAAATGGCGAAAAAAGACAACTGATAGTTGAAACAATTCAAGTCTTTCATTGATATAGATATCCTACTCTGAAGGCTACTGTATTGCATGTTGCACGTAAAGCACTGTTGCGTTTCGGGACGTTTTCATTTCATGCCCACTTGCAGCAGAAGTCGTGTAGTGTGTGATGGGTTTTTCTAATTCATCATAAAAATCAGCAAAACTCAGTTAGGAACTGACATACCCAGCCTTTTTATAATCTCCTATGACTTTAGAAACCATGTAGGGTACTCAGGGTTTTAGGGTTGATACTTACTTCAGTAGTCTGTAGTAGGTGAATCGGAACACCTCTTGAAGCAGTACAGACAGCACCACGCCGAATACGAGTAATCCTTTTTGCTGTGTTTCACTGTCTTTGTTGCTGATTTGTACAGTAATGAACCATACAAAGGATGACAGCAACAAAGACACAAGCCAGAAAAATGCCCTTTAAAACAAGAAGAGACGTAAATAACATAAATGGCTGAATATGGAGAGCACAGACTCACAGGGTTTAATGAGTCGTCATCTGCTGCCATGAATTTCACCCTAACCTCCCTGGAGCCATGTATTTTCACACAAGTGATACCCATTCTCTTTTCAGAGATGTAATCACAATGGAGCCAAAGGCAGATTTCAGATTTAGTCTCAGCAGGTGAAAAGTTATAAAAAAAATAATTAAAAAACCAACAACGTGCATTCCCTCATCTATTCTGTTATTTTAGCAATTATTTACGCTGTAAACACCATAATACACTGTAATTCTGCAACAATACACTGTCTGGCCAAAAATATGGTGCATCGTTTGTGTGTTATCGATTCCAAGTTTCAATTCCACAAGGGTGAAATTTTTCCATTGCTGTAGTACATTTGTTTTTGCTCCATAGCAAATATAAGCCTTTTTACATTAGCCACACTAACACCTGGTTTGCTTAATGGCCATAAAGCTGTTTAGTCCCTTTTAATCCTGTGGAAATGCTCTTACTTTCATTAGTAAACACAGCTGTGATTCTGCTCTCGACTGTTTTGGCTTTACAAATCATCTCATCATAATCACTCGTGATTTTTGTCTGGCCACATTTCTTCTGCCACTATCCTTCCAGGTTTTAATATTGCAGTGTCCTGGTGCCCCAGCGCTCTGCACAGTTTAGTGCTTCTCCTGTGTAAACACACCCACTTTAACTCAATAAGGGGCTTGTTAATGAGCTGAGTAGTTGGATCAGGTGTCAGGAGCAGGACAACACTAAAACATGCAGAGCGGTGGGGCACCAGGACCAGGATGGAGAAACACTGTAATAGTGCACTGGACAGTTCCAGCATTCTCCTTACTTGTTTTCTTTGCTTAAGGCAGACAAATCATTTGACCGTTCTGAAAGTCTTCACAGCACTTGCAGCTATTTTGTATTGTTATTTATATCTTCTTTTTCTCAAATGTAATACGGTGTTTTTCTTTCGACATCTTAAAAAAATACAAAAAGTTCAGAATGTATTAGTATTTGGTTTGTCCCTCTGACAAAAACCGCATCCAGCATTTAGGTGACATTCCAAACCAGTCACTTTGGGCCTCACACTACTACTGACTCTCTATTATCACCTTGTTTATGGTACACAGAAGAGCTCCATTGTGTAAATGTTACCCATGTTACACAAGGAATGATTGTCCAATAATGTACACATAGCCTACTTGCTTTTGGCCACAGTTTACAACGCTGTCATAACGTAATACGTATACACTGATGATATTTCTAGAACTAGAACATCTAATGAATGTCTGGGGAACATTAGGCTTTGAGAGCTGCTGTTTCAGAGCTGTGACTGCCGCCTGACTGCCTGATGGCTCCGGAGCTCTGGACAGTGGAGCAGTAGATCTTTATCTAAGCTAGCCTGTGAGCTCCACAGCCAGTTCGCATCCAATACTTCACCCTACAGACGCAGATCTGCTGGTAACCATTGTTACTTACCCTGCCATGAGAAAAATGACTCGAAGTGGATCCCGTGCAATAGTGAACAGGAAGAGCACTACAGCCGGACCGAACACGATAAACGCACAACCGAAGAACACCGCGGCTGTCATGATGAACTGAAGGCGGTTAGCGGTGAAACAAGCCTCCTGCTAGTACGCGAATGATATAAAACAATTCACATTCAGGCACGATATGCTGACTCCATGGCGAAGCAGCGATTTATCCGTTAATGTCCAATTTCCCTAGAACTGTGCGCGTTACCCGTAAGCTACTTCAATACACTTTTCCCCAACTGTCACGTGAGCTAGCCAGTGCCCAAACCGTAGCTTACGGTAGCCGAGAGGTGCCAAACAAGTCGCAATTTACTTGTTTGAAATTACACGAGTTATCTGAGTACTAAACAAGGTACCCACTAAAAATTCATTCACTCATTCATTCACTTTCTTATCCGCCTACTCCCGGACAGGGTCGCGGACGAGCCGGCAGCCTAGGGCGCAAGGCAAGAACAGCCCTAGACAGGGCGATAACTCGTACAAACCCTCACACACTAAGGTCACTTTTAGCATAATCAGTAGTGGTGGCACAAGTGGGGCTTTTGAAAGATCGAGGCAAATTAAACAAATGATTCGGAAAAAGATCCTGAAACGTTCGAATCATCCCATCACAGGGACATCTAGTGTCCAATCAGTGCTGTTACAGCGTCTGAAATCACACCCATATACTATTTAGTGCTCTACTTAGGGTGTCGGCCAATTTGTAGGGTTGTCCGAATTCTCAGTGGACAAATTGATTCCCTTTATAGTACACTACTATAACCCTTTATAGTGGACAACCGATGCACACTACTTACGGACTAATATACCACAATGCATAGCGGTTCCCTTCGGCTTTACTCGGCAAAGATGACGGATAAATCCGAAACCAGCAGAGTGATGAATTTCGTGTACAAGTACAAAACACTATTTAATGACTATTAAACCACAAACTGGTGTTTACTGGTGAAATTATTGCATTTGATATTTATGTATTCTTCATGGATTGTGTTTGTCGGACAAATGAGTGAAGTTTTACACTGGACAAGTAGTATTATCAGCTAAATTAAAACATAGCTAAACTGTGACAGCACCAGTGGGCTTGTTGAAGTTTCGGTTGGTTTATGTGACGACAGGCCAAGATCATTTTTTCCGGCATAAGTAAGTGTTGTCTGAATTCCCTAGTTTGTGTCGCTCACTGCTACCCTATATAGTGTTCTTCATAGAACACACTATATAGTGATTAGTGAATGAGTAAATGAGTGGGCCATTCAGACACACCCTATATTGCTATAAAGATTCTGCCACCAACTGTAAGTTCAGATTCTCATATTAGTTTTTCTCTATTGGTCAACTTTATATTCCGCCATGATTTTCTCCAAGCAAACCTCCAATTTTACAACCCCAAATCAGAAAAAGTATGGAAAATGACTTACATTTACTTTAACTTTTTCACTTAACTTTTATTACAATGCAGCCAGTATGAATGCTCCATAGTTCATGTTTTGTGTGGTCACCTTCCTTTATTTTGTTCATTTACATTATTTCCTGCATTTCAAACATGCAATACATTCCAAAAAATGTTGGGACGGCGGTAATTTAGGGCTATTAATGAGATAATAAATAAATAATGATGCTGTCGTGGTGTTTTATAAGGAAGACAAAATAACTGCATAATCAATCAAAAATCACCCAAGCCGAGTTAAAGTTTTCAGTGGAGAAACAGACAACAATTTACTGCATTGACTCATGAGCATCAGCAACAGGACATGGACACACTGTAGGAACAATGTGGAAATGTCAACATCTCTCAGTTTTAGCAGCCTTTATATACCTTTTCTTTAAGAAACGCCTAGTCATTATGCCACGGTTATTTTTCCAATTCTGGTAAATCTCCTTCCCTTTTCAAGGTTTGTCAAGCCACTGTTGTCTCTGAGTCAGGGTTTTTCCGCTCTAATCACCTAATTCCACTAAAGAAATCACCAAATTCCACTGATATTTAGGATACGCTACGAGCAGCCATGCCATGGTGTGCCCATTGTACATAGAGCATTCAGGTCACTGGCTCTGGTTGCTCTTCCTATTGAATATTTATATAAACGCTATAGCTCACTGGTGTGATTTACAACTGATGTCGTATAAATGAAAAAAAAAGTAATCTGCACTATGAGTTATCATGCAGCAGCTGTAATAGATCATGCACGCGTATGGAACCTAACTAAATTCCCATTTAAAAAATTGTGGAAATTAAAATATGCTTTTGGCTGTATGCTTACTTCATTGGAAACTTTAGTTGTTTATTAAATAAGTGTTGTTTATGAAATAACAAGAACAGATAGCTTGGAAATCTTGGAACAAATATTTATTACATTAATACACCGGACATAAATCGTAAATAATTACTCCAAAGATATACTCATGTTCAGTTATTTAAATGTAACTTTGAGTGAGAAATTCATTCATACAAAATGCATTGTTATTAACTGCCCAAAATTTCTGAAGCAAACATACAGTGGGGAAAAAAAGTATTTAGTCAGCCACTGATTGTGCAAGTTCTCCTACTTAGAAAGATGAGAGAGGTCTGTAATTTTCATCATAGCTACACTTCAACTATGAGAGACAAAAAGAGAAACAAAAATCCAGGAAATCACATTGTAGGATTTTAAAAGAATTTAATTGTAAATCATGGTGGAAAATAAGTATTTGGTCAATAACAAAAGTTTAACTCAATACTTTTGTAACATAACCTTGTGTGGCAATGTCAGAGGTCAAACACATTTCCTGTAAGTCTTCAACCGTTTGGCACACACTGTAGCATGGTATTTTGGCCCATTCCTCCATGCAGATCTCCTCTAGAGCAGTGATGTTTTGGGGGCAACATGGACTTTCAACTCTCACTCCACACAATTTTCTATGGGGTTGAGGTCTGGAGACTGGCTAGGCCCTCCAGGACGTGAAATGCTTTTTTTAACGGACCGGAGCCACTCCCCGTCGTTGCCCCTCGAGCGGTGTGTTTGGGAATCATTGTCATGCTGGAAGACTCAGCCACGTTGCATCTTCAATGCTCTCACTGATGGAAGGAGAGGTTTTGGCTTAAAAATCTCATGATACATTGGGCCCGTTCATTCTTCTCTTAACACGGATCAGTCGTCCTGGTCCCTCTGCAGAAAAAACAGCCCCAAAAGCATGATGTTTCCACCCCCCATGCTTCACAGTAGATATGGGTGTCAACTCAGAATTCTTCTTCCTCCAAACACGAGGAGTTGAGTTTTTACTAAAAAGTTCTATTTTGGGTTTCATCTGACCACACGATATTCTCCCAATCCTCTTCTGGATCATCCATCTGCTCTAATGCCAAAACTTCAGACGGACACTGGACATGTACTGGCTTTAAGCAGGTGGGCACGCCTGGCAACTGCAGGATCTGAGTCCCCTCTTCGGCATAGTGTGTTTTACTGATGGTAGCCTTTGTTACTTTTTGGTCCCAGCTTTCTGGGCAGGTCATTCATCAGGTCCCTCCGTGTAGTTCTGGGATTTTTGCTCACCGTTCTCATGATCATTTTGACCCCACAGGATGAGATCTTGCTTGGAGCCCCAGATCGAGGGAGATTATCAATGGTCTTGTATGTCTTCCATTTTCTTACAATTGCTCCCACAGTTGATTTATTCACACCAACTTGCTTGCCTATTGTAGATTCACTCTTCCCAGCCTGGTGCAGGTCTACAATTTTCGTCCTGGTGTCCTTCGACAGCTCTTTGGTCTTGAGTTTGGAGTCTGACTATTTGAGGCTGTGGACAGGTGTCTTTTATACAGATAACGAGGTCAAACAGGTCCCATTAATACAGGTAACAAGTGGAGGACAGAAGAGCTTCTTAAAGAAGAAGTTACAGATCTGTGAGAGCCAGAAATCTTGCTTGTTTGTGGGTGACCAAATACTTATTTTTCACCATTTTTTATGATTAAATTAATTAAAAATCCTACAATAAGATTTCCAGGATTTTTTCTCATTTTGTCTCTCATAGTTGAAGTGTAGCTATGATGAAAATTACAGACCTCTCTCATCTTTCTAAGTAGGAGAACTTACACAATCAGTGGCTGACTAAATACTTTTTGCCCCACTGTACAGTACATATCTATTACCATCAATGCATAATCATAAATATAATCATAATCATTACTAAGAAGGAAACACTATTCAAACATATAAATACATATCGTATATTTGTCATATATTTAATTGGCACCCAACTGTCCATATTACTGGTATTATAGTAGTATATATTAATACTACTATCACAGTTAAAAACAATTTTGAAACAGTTTACCAGATTGAATCACAAAGATATTTATTCCTAATGTTCTTTTACTAACCGACTATAATATGAGTACTCCAAATCAATAGGTAGATAAATTTCCATTCTTTATATTTAGCATTATTTTACAGTTCAAAAACAAATACATGTATACAGCCAGTAAACAGCTCCGATAAAGACGCCACCCTCATTCAGTAACAGGAAACTGACGATAATCACATCTTGTGTGCCATCTCCATGATAGCAGTACTAGTGCTCTGGCCAAAGATGAAAACCCCAATACCAATGGTGACACTTCCCCAAACTGTCAGGAGTGTCCTTAAAAAAACAGCATCGTGTTACAAGTAATAGTCTTTATAGTGTGAAAATGATGGTGATAAGAAGAAAGAGCTGAAAAACAGAAAACGTCACTTACTTTATTCTGTGATCTACTGGTTCTGTCTGCATTGCAAAAATTAGACACAGTCCTGTAAGAAAACAAAATAACAGTTTAACTTTAAAGCTTATTACCATGTGGGTATTTGTTGTATTGTTTTTGTATGTATTTGCATGTGTTTCTCACCAGGAAAGATAAAGATAAAGAAGGCACTGATTCCTCCTATCAAACTGATGATATCACTAATGTCTGGCACATAGATGGCAATGAGAAGTGTCACAGCAATCCACAGGACTGTAAGAAGAATTCGACAATGACACTCAAGTTGTCTTGATGGGATGGCATAATGGTTTTGATAATGTATCATTAATGCCATAATTACAGACCTGGGGAACAGAATATAGTCACATGTTAAGATGTTTCTGTGACATCTTACAGTAACAAGATACAGTAAATGGCATGCCCTTTTATGGTAGTTAATATAAAGGCTTATTTACTGTCTATTCACCTGCCCAGCAGCAGCATTATTGGATAGATGGTGATGATTGAGATCCCAAACAACAGCCTGGCTATGATCATCACTGCATCATTTCCTGGATATGCCATTAGGATATCCGAAGGGACTTCCCATCCAAATGTAAGGAAACCAAACGCCCCTAACATTAAAAGAAATAGTTAAAAAGCATTGCTTTAGCTAGTCAGCATACAGTGTACAGTAACCGTTGTCGCCACCTCATTCGCCAAACTTTGCCTCTCGCCAAAAACAGCCATAAAACATAAGTAGGAGAGATAACGAGTTTACACTGTACTTTCAATGACATCCTAGCCTCACCTGTAAGAGTATAGATGAGAAGACAGAAGATCATTGAAACTACAGAGATGAATATCCAGTGAGTGATGCTTCTGTTTTCCATACTGCTGTAAATGGCAATGGATGCTTCATGGCACTGAATAGTACACATATACACACACAAAACAATCACTAGCATATAGATCCATCAGAACATACTTCTACAGCTAGCAGACACCCTTATTCAGAGCGACTTAAAACTGATACAATCATAGCAATGACAATTATTACAATCCAAGCAATTGTGGAATAAGGATCTTGCTCAAGTGGCAGCTTCGCAGAGGTGGGATTTGAAGCCTGGAACTTAGTCTAGTAGCTTAATCGCTAGGCCACCACAGTCCCAATTACAAAAGAGTCACGACAGAGGAAAGTACTGAGAAAAGCTAACCTCACCTGAAAACCAAAACAGATGGTTGGAATCACACTGAACATGGAGGACCAGGAGTCTAACCTGCACAGTGATGTTTTAAATTATTCATACATTTTGTTCTTTTCACCTCAATGTATTCCTAAAGACTAACAGCCAAGTTAAACTCAACATGCATTGGTATCCTTCAAAATAATGACAAAAATATTACATAAAATCAACTTCAAACATAATGATTTAGGTCATGTGACAGTTTATGGAGGCATAACAAACAAACTGCTTGGAATAGAATGCACATGTATTTTTGCCGCACTGAATAGTTAGATGGTGTATTCCACTTGCCAACTTCTACAAAGTTCCAGTCACAAAATATGCAAATTAAACTAAGTTATTTGAAAAAGCCTTGGTAGACTGTTGGTAGACTGAAATTAGAAAATTTCATTCAAGACAATGTGAAAACCAATTCCAGCCACCTCAAGAAGTAAAAATGTATCTCAAAATATATTTGGTATTTACAATCTGATGCTGAATACCCTCATTGACAAAAAAAAACCTCACCAAGAAGCAGTTGTTGAAATCAAAAGAAGCCTTATATGCATGAATGTAATGATGATCTATGCAAGTGATTACAATATTACTTACGATGGTCGCTGGCTGTCAATGGCCATGACAACAAATTCCCTTCTGTTATGCATCTGCAAATGGTCATTGCCAAGACAGGGGTGTGTAGTGAACTCTTTACTAGTGGTCTGCCTGGGCCTTCCAGAGCCTTTTCGCTGTGTGTGCCCTTACGGAATCACTGCTCCCAACACCTCCTAACAGCTAGGTCAGAACGCCCTGGATGGCGGGCAGTTAATCGAAACGACCATCCTGCTTCTCTCAGTCCAGTGATGTGCTCCCTTTCAAAGTCTGTCAACTGGGCAAAATGTCTTCGAGTGTGTAGTAGAGGTATGTCTAGCAGTCAACAATCTCTCACCAAGAGGTACACTAACCAAAAGTAGCCCCTGAGAGCGTTTTTATAGGGCAGCAGGGGAAAGCACCCAGTGTCTAATCACACCACACCTGTAATCATTTACTATGTGCCTGAGATATAACTGCTGAGTTTTGCAGCAATCCGACACTGCTATCTGGGTGCATTATTTTTTTAATCAATGAGTATACACAAGGAAATTCTTACTTCATCATATCATTGTCATGGCATCACAATAAGCAACAAATAGCACCTTCACAAAAAGTCACACATTTTAGATGCTGCTGCCTTTTTATTTCTCTCGGTGGCAGGAATTGGCTTCCATAAAGAAAAAAGTGTGTGTTCTTCAAACCAAAAGTCTTATGTGCATTGGGGGGGTATTGGAAAGGACTTCAGGCTACGATACACATCACGATACATGGTTCACGATACGATTAAATCAACATACATTGCAATACGATGCATATTGCCATATATTGCGATATTCCACATAGTAAGAGTCATCTACAGGAGCAGAGAATTTAGTTTACATTTAAAAGGTGTTTTTTCTTCTTTTAAAAAAAATCTATATTTTGAGCTGAAAATTCGAGATAGTATATCACAAAAATAAATATGCGATATATTGCTGTATCAGTTTTTTAACACAGCCCTATATGTATATGCACATGATTATCTGCATGCAAGAGTCTTTACAAGAAAATCTTCCCTGCAACCACATCTCAATCACTACATCTGTAGCACAATGCTTAGATAAGCCAGCATTGGCCCAATGAAACTAATTTACATTTAATGAAACAAACATTTATCCCCCCACACCAAATAAGATAAAGGCGGCAAGTAAATAGTAACAATGAATTAATCTTTTTATATTTGTTTGTTCCCTATGATGTTGAGTTAATATGATTATACACACTAATATAAACAGTTACTCACTCTATATATGGTGGAGTAAGATCAGCTGGGTGGTCCTCTTTCATGTAATACTTAATTACCACAGTGATGCTCAGGTAGGTGGCAGCCAGTGTTCCCAATACACTGTCCATAGAACATACAACGTTATGCACAGTTTATTTACTCTTTAAGCTGTATTGGTGAACCAGAAAAAATAAAATATATGAGCAAAAGTTCAAACAATTTGTAAAATATACCTGGTGTACTTCTGGATGCTAATTTCTTTCGGAATTGAGAGAGGGAAGATGATGATGAGACACACAAGGAAAAGTGCAAAGCTCTGGTTTGTATACCAGTAATATGGCATCTCTGTTGCTCCTGTCACCATTTCATATAAAGATAGACACACTGAAACACACCCAAAATGATAGTTTAAGGATTCTCTCTCCAACACCAGAAATTGGCTCCATTTTAATAAACATGGGTGTATGGTAGAATTGGACCAACTATGCAAGTATGCATGGGCCAAGCATGGAAAACATGATTTAATTACCATATTTTTTTTGTATCTTCTTGTTGCCATCATGTTCATTTATAAATATAAACATAACCACTGTATTGCTAACTGACATGAACTCAAATGTATATTCCCACCATACTTACACTTTTCCAGCTGATCCTGCACCACCACGAGGAATGCAACAGAGATCATGAAGAGGTTAAAGACAAAGCAGATCTCACATAGCTGTCCAATCCTTCGGCCACACACTTCTCTCACTACGTCATGGTAAGTACTCTTTTGGGCAATAGATGCAGAATATCCCAAAATGATTAAGCCACTGATCAGAAATATTAGAGACAACTGAAAGAACAGAAAAGAGACCAGCCTTAAGTGTAATTCAAATATGTAAATGTGGAAAAGTAACTGGCTGGATCAGCGACCTGTCATGTAGTGTGTATCAGAGATGTAGTCTAGTCAACAGAAGTGGGTATACTGTGTCTAGTCATCCCTCTGCCCAGTCAAGTGCCCCATATCCCCTTACTTAAATTTATAATATTTATCATGCAACTCTATTCAGGATGTCTCACTAAGTTATTTGTACTCCTCTTAGAAGGCTGGCATAAATAGGCTACAGTCCAAATATAACCATCAACAACAGTATTTGGAGTTGTTATTTGGACCTGTAAGAAATGAGAACAGAATAACACCTTACACAAACTCACACATACACACACATACATTTGTCTCTCTATCCTGGTCAGAACTCTCAGTTTGCATAATGACTACCAAAGCTAATTAATGTGATATGACACATTTGGATATCTGGTCCTCACAAGCAGTTAGGTTTGATCTCGTTCTCCATTCTTAACCATCAGCCAGTACTCTAGATGAAGTTCCTTCTCTCCTCAAGGTACTAATAATAGCAGTAATTGAAGCCAGGGCCTTCAATGCTAAGTGGGGCTTGAAACTTGAAAGTCAAGAGATGCATTCACTGAAAACCCAGATAAATTTGGTTTCTGCGTTAATGCTGCCATCACATAATAGTAAATGACATCACATTATTATTATTATTATTAGCTTATTTTTTGGAATGTGTTTCAGGCCTGAAATTAAGGAGTGGATGGGTATTAACAAATTAAAATTACATTGACCAGATAAAACATTAAATTTGGTTTATGCTGTCAGCAATGCAATAAAAGTCAAACTAAATGTAATACACTTGGTTTTTTGTTTTGTTTTTTGTTATTTTTCATACTATCTCATCTTTTTCTGATTTGGGGTTGTATGTCTGCACCATAGACTGTATATGGTCTGCACAGGTAGCCACCATACCACCAGGAAAAAGACATTTAGAGTGCAGCCACCAGACTGGCCCATCAACAGTTTGCTTCCATCACTATACTCTGGCTTGAGGGCAAAAGCTCAAACTGTTAAATGTTATTTTGTTAATGTTACATGTCCTCTTATTTTGTAAAGTATATTGTAGGGCATTTTAACCCATGGGATGTCAAATGTCCGTGGGATCTGCCAAAAGCTGAATACCACCGTTTAAAATACTGGGTCAATGACAGAGGATATCGTTTTTAAAATAATTGTCCGAGATCAATTGCACCTACCATTTCTACGGTGATGGCTGTGCTCACACCTCCCGCCTTCTTAAACGTCCATGGGAAATTGAGAAGTCCTGCTCCCAGTGTAGACTTGAGCATGATGAACACAGCGCCAAACGAGCCGAGACGCTGTGATTCAGGGTCCAACGGCGGCACATGAAGTAAGCTAATGCTGCGGATGCTCTCTCGGGCAAGTTCTTCCATAGTGAGTGGTGCTCAGATCTTAAAACGCAGAAGACTTTAATGCACTTCACCCAGCAACAAGGGGGCATGCACAACGGAGGGAACAGGGACTCCCGAGCCAAGACTGATAGATGGATGTAGTTACCAGAACAAAATTGAGAAACTTCCATTTAAAAGAGCGTGCAGTGTCAGTAAAGTTTAACAGCCGGCTCTTAATTATAGTTAAATAAGATTTAACGATCTATGAAAATGTAACACCCAGGTGAGAATTGTGGCGAAGATTTGCTATATTTGCCGTGGACGGACAGTGTCCACTCTCTTGGTATTTATGCTAGCACGTGCACGGCGTGGGGTCACGGACTCTAAACTTGGCTTGCGTACAAGACAGAAAGATTCATTATATCTAGACTACTCAGACTACAAGTGGGAGATACAAGAAATAGAACAAAAATACTTCTGACATTCGACAGAAAGGCAGGCAGATAGGCAGATTAGCAATCAGAAAACACAGACATCTGATTTTAATCATATAGGCTGGGAAGGGGTTGACAATTAGGTTATTTGTTATTCAGGAAATGTATATTTTCAACAGAATACCCTACTTTATCCTAATGAACATCTTAACTATAAGTACAGTGACAATAGGTGATCCTAACTCTTGCCTGTTCTTTTTTTGTGGCTTACCTTTCTTTAACAAATCTCAGTTGTGTAATGTCTTTCCTTGGCATATGTTTCTGAAAAGCAGGAATTCATTGACTTCTGTATATTTCTGTATATATCAGAGTACATTATGGGCTGTGTTGAAATATCTAAACACAATCATCAGGATAATAATAAAATATGCAGCGATTTCAGTTTTCTTGGCCGATACCGATTTCCGATTAATTCCAATTGCCTTTCTGTTGAAGAATTATAAATTACATCATACTTTTTTGTTCAACTATTCTTTTAATGGAAACTTCTTCATTGTTAAATAAGATAACAGGGCTGCTAGCTTGTGCCTGGCTCTCACTAGCTTTAGCTTTAATCTCTTTGCCTTGTAAATCATTTTCAGAGTTGCTCCTCCGTGGCGTATTTTTGACATCCATGTATTGCAAACAGCACACTCTGAAGAGCTTCCATGCTGAAGACATGACTGTGTCTGAAATAAATTCCTACACCTACACCTACACATAGAGCACTGTTGGGGCCTTCAAGACCTTCGAGACTGCACACACGAATAAACCAAATAGGTCAGGAGCAAACACAAATAATCCCAGCGAACGCAAGCAAACATGGGTCATCAAAAGCGGTAGCTGCCACCAAACAAAAACATAACGATAGAGTAATCCACAGTGTGGACGAAGACGAGTGGCCTGAAGCGGGTGCAGCTGCAAACATAAGCTTTGACATGGCCTATGGCTAGAGTCAATTCCCCGCAACGGGCCCAGCTTAAATAGAGTCCATTACAGCTGTAGGCTGTCAGTTTAAGAGCCCTATCGTTTGCTTCTGGACGGTGAGCAGCGCAAACGACGCAGTCTGGCTCGCCGATGATGGCGAGGAGGGACGTAACAAGTCGAGGTCGGGCAATCATGACATACAGGCGCCATGGGAAAAGGCAGCCTCTGGAAAGACCCCTCAGGAACGGACGGCCTCTGGAAGGACCCCACGGGAAGAGACGGCCTCTGGAAGTGCCCCACGGGAACGGATGGCCTCTGGAAGGGCCTCACGGGAACGGATGGCCTCGGGAAGAACCTCACAGGAATGGACGGCCTCGGGAAGGGCCTCACGAGAATGGACGGCTTCTGGAAGGGCCTCACGGGAATGGTTGATCTCTGGAAGGGCCCCATGGGAACGGACGGCCTCTGGGAAGGCCTCCTGGAAACGGACAGCCTCAGGGACGGCTTCTCAGATGGACGTCCTCGACACTGCCACAGGCGCTGACATCCTCGGCGCTGCCATGGGTGCCGACGTCCTCGGCGCTGCCACGGGCGTTGACGTCCTGGATGCTGCCACGGGCACTGATGTCCTCAATGCTGCCACGGGCGCTGATGTCCTCGGCGCTGGAGTTGGCTGGGTGTCCTAACGATTCAAACACGGAATCAACGAATTCGGGTATGCTCGTTAACATGCTCGGGTACAAAACTAAAGTACACGGCAGGCTCAGATATGGCGCTAGTGTGCTCTAGTACAGGATTACTGGGTGCTAGCAGGTCAGGTACTGAGCTATGGGGCATAAACGGCACATCTATGGAGCTAATAGACACGACGTACTTAGATACCGAGCTAACGTACTCAAATAAGGAGCTTACATGCTCAAATTCTGAGCCAACATGCTCAAATACTGGGCTACTTGACGCTAACGGCTCAGGTACTGAGCTACGGGGCGCTAACGGCTCATTTACGGAGTTAAGAGGCGTGGCGTGCTCACATACAGAGCTAGCGTGCTCAAATATAGGGCTACTGGGTGCTAACGGCTCAGGTACTGAGCTACGGGGAGCTAACTGGTGCTTGACCAGTACCTTCCAGCAGCTAGTGAACTGGGGATCCAACAAGTGGCAAACGAGCAGTCTACCTGGCATGGCACAGACACTGGACTGAGTTAAACAGGAGTTCCCCTGCTTATCCTTAGATGCAAGACCAAACTCCTCCCAGAGTTTCTCAAATAGGTGGTCACAGATGGGGCGAGCCGGACCGCGTCGTTTGCGGAGCAACACCATATATATAGTTTTATTGTTTTATGTCTGTTTTTAAACTTATTTATCTGGAAATCATTTGCTCTCTGAAATCTCCATAAAAACATTGATTTTAATCTGAAGGGATCTCCTGATTAAATAAATCAGAATAGACCTTAGTCTTACACTTGTAAAAAAAAAGGCCTTGAGACAATAAATAAAATATTTTAATTACCAAGAGAAGTGTTCAACTATGCCACCTGGAATGCTCTTCCAGCTGGCCTGAAGGACGTCTCACAAGTTGGAGCCACAAGTTGGGTATCTTGCCTGTTTTCCTGATGTTTTCTTTCTTTCCTGCTGATACATCTCTGTAAAACATTTAATTCTGCTGTAATCTGTGGCACTGTTAACTGGTGATATCTTAGGCTAATGACTCTAATACGCTTTTCATCTGTAGCAAAGGTAGTACAGGGTCTACCATTCTTGGGGCAATATTCATAAAAACCAGGTTCATTGTAGTATTTGATGGTTTTTGTCCTAGCACTTGTTCATACTTGCAGAACTTCTGCTGTTTCCTAATTGATTGGCCATTAATTGTTAAAGTAATTAAGACATTTATCTTTGGTTATTTCAGCGATGTTATTAAAACACACCAACCCAGTTTATGTCTCAAATGTGACACCATCTTCATCAAATGTGACACAACTCAAATGTATCCCTTGGCATTTTTACAGTCTTTCCCCCCTTTTTTTGTGACTTTTTGTATTAACTTTCCATTGACACTTTAATCAAGAAGTGCATTGGACCATTGGCTGCAGCTGACCATCGACTGAATATCTTCAATCGGCACCCCACAACACCACCCAAAGCTAAGTACCTTTAATTCATTAATTGTATTAACATCACTTCTGCTGTGCTTGTTCCCTGTGCCGAGTGTGGCATGTTCAGCTATTCTTCCTCTGTCATTAGTTTACACATTCATTTGCGATAGGTGTATGCTTGTACCTAGTCTGATGGAGAAGATTGTAGTTTTAGAGGCACTCATCCAGCAATTAGAGAAGGCTAGCTCAGCTTCTAGATTAGTAGATGTCACAGGTGTAGTTAGTGCCCCCACCCCGGCAGCGCCCTCGCAGCAGGGCAAGTGGGTGATGGTTCGGCGACGTAGTCGTAACGCTAGCCCACGAGAGCACCACTCTTTACCTGTTCACGTGTCCAACAGGTTTAGTCAAGTCAAGTCAGATTTATTTATATAGCGCTTTTTACAATGGAGCATTGTCTCAAAGCAACTTTACAAGTTTAGATTATCTCCTAATAACTACGTCCAATCCCAAATTGAGCAAGCCTAGGGCGACAGTGGAAAGGAAAAACTCCCTAGTTCTAGGAAGAAACCTTGGGAGGACCAAGACTCAAAAAGGGACCCCAACCTCCTTGGTCGGCGTAGATGATAAATCTAAGAGCGAACTAAAGTCATGGAGTCAAAGTTCCGAATAGAATGTGAAATATGCACATCGACATTAAGTGGCCCCAGGTATGATGATAAATAAATCTAAGAGCGAACTAAAGATCATGGAGTCAAAGTTCGAATAAAAATGTGAATTATGCACAGTGGAGCTCCATCAGATGAACATCATGTGTGGGGCCGGAACTGCCGGAACACAGCTTGGAGAGGAAAACAGAAAAATGTAATTAGTTAATTGATTAAGAGCACAGTGGTTTTATTAACAATCACTGATGCCATGTCAATCACTTGATGCCAAGTGTAGCATGAGAGACCCCGGCAGCATTAGCTATAGCAGCATAGCTAGAAAGCTAGAAAGAGAGGAAGAATTGTAGGAAAACACAAGCCAAGAGGGATCACATGAGACATGGCAACCCCACGAGCGGCAGAAGACAGCAACCCAACGTCTCTGATCACCATAAGACTCTTTGACTATGAACCCCCAGCTCTGGCCCTTATTCTAAGGCAAGGATGCATGAGTCAAGATCACGAGGACCGAAGCCTAGTTCAGCCAGACCGCCCACCGACACTCCCGGCTAGCGGACAAGCAGGCAGGCCAGACATGACTCCAGACTCCGGCCCCCAGCAACCCAAGCCATGCAACCTGGTCTAAATCTAGTCAAAAAGCCTGCGTAAATAGGTATGTCTTTAGCCTAGACTTAAAACTTTGGAGGGTGTCTGAACTCGAACTAAAGTGGGGAAGTTTATTCCATAGTTTGGGGGCCATGTATGAGAAAAGCCTTTCCCCCGGCTGTGGACTTTTTTAATTCTAGGAACTAAAAGAAGTCCTGCACCCTGCGAAAACGAAGTAGAACGAGTTGGATTGTAAAACTCTAAGAGTTCACCCAGATAATGTGGGGCCAGGGCCATGTAGAGGCTTTATAAGTTATAAGAAAATATTTTGTAATCATGTGGAATTTGACTGGTAAACCAGTGCAGTGATGATAGAACAGGAGTGGAGTATGATCAAATTTTCTAGTTCGAGTTAGCACTCGGGCAGCTGCATTCTGAACTAACTGAAGTTTATAGATTTACTTAGAGCATCCAGTAAGTAAGGCGTTACAGTAATTCCCCCTGAGGTTATAAAACGCATGAACAAGTTTTTCTGCATCATTTAAAAGAGAGCATATTTCTAAGTTTAGCGATATTACGTAATTGAAAGAAAGCAATTCGAGTGATGCTGCTAATGTGCGCATCAAAGGAGAGATCTGAATAAAATGTGAACGCTAAGTTTTTTTTTACAGACGGACTGGGCAATACTGGACAGCCATCTAGATTTAGGATAGATGTAGGCTAACCTGTCTCTCACAGCCTTGGGTCCCCACTAATAGCACCTCAGTTTTATCTGAGTTTAAGTAAGAGAAAAATTAAATAACATCCGATCTTTTATTTCCTTTACACAGTCCTCAATTTTGTTGATTGTAAGGCTGTCATTAGGTTTGGCTGATATGTACAGCTGTGTATCATCTGCATAGCAGTGGAAACTAATGCCATGTTTACGAATAACTGAGCCTAGTGGCAGCATGTACAGAGAGAATAAAAGCGGGCCAAGCACTGACCTCTGAGGCATGCCATACTTCACTTTTGAGATCTTAGACCTTAGATTATTTATATGAACAAACTGGTACCGGTCGGTCAAGTAGGATTTAAACCAAGAAAGTGCTAATCCCTTAATACCTATAGTATTTTCTAGTCTGTTTAGTAAAACATCATGATCTATAGTGTCAAATGCTGCACTTAAATCTAACAGAACAAGAAAAGAAACACATCCCTTATCTGCGGACATTAACAAGTCATTTAGTACCCTAATCAATGCTGTTTCAGTACTATGATGGGGCCTGAAGCCAGACTGAAATGTTTCATAAATTTCATCCCTTTGGAGGTAACTGCAGAGCTGCTGATAGACGGCTTTTTCTAAGATTTTGGACAGAAACGGTAGATTTGAAATTGGTCTATAATTAGATATCACACAAATGTCAAGAGTGGCTTTTTTAATCAGTGGTTTGATAACGGCAGCTTTAAAGGATTTGGGCACATAACCAAAGGTAAAGGATGACTTTAAA
Organism: Ancistrus triradiatus; assembly: GCA_025084515.1. NCBI lineage: Eukaryota > Metazoa > Chordata > Actinopteri > Siluriformes > Loricariidae > Ancistrus > Ancistrus triradiatus. The sequence goes on along the minus strand of JAJAGP010002152.1, from coordinate 108,385 downwards.
ATAACTAACAGTGGCTCTATAATACTAGGTATTACTTGTTTGAGTAAACGTGTAGGAATGGGATCTAATAAACATGTTGATGACTTAGACGAGCTGATCAGTGCGGATAGTTAAGTATTAGTAATTGGGGTAAAAGATTCTAATCTTGATTTACAGCTCATTAAACAGATGTCTTCACTAGTGCTGCATCTGGAAGGTGGCTGAATAGTTTGGTGATGTGATGAGCATTGAGTTTTATGCCTAATGTTCTCTATCTTATCATTAAAAAAAGTCATGAAAATCATTACTATTAAAATGACACAGAACGGGAGAATCACTTTCTGTGGGGATTTTTATTAATTTGCAGACTGTATTAAAAAGAAATATTGGATTATTCTTATTTTTCTCTATGATTGAAGAGAAGTATGCAGCTTTAGCTTTAGTGAGGGCATGCTTATACTCTGTCATGCTGTCCCTCCAACCAAGCTTAAACACCTCCAATTTACTATGTCTCCACTTGTGCTCTAAATGCCATGTTCTTTGCTTTAAGGTAGGGGTGTGGTCATTATACCATGGTGCTAGCCTTTTTTCCCTAATACGTTTGACCCTAGCAGGGGCAGTCATGTCCAGGGTTGAGCGAAGCACACATTCTAATTGCTCATTTACACAAGATGATTTATCTCCATAGGTGTATTAAATTTTAAGTCTGGTAGGTTTTTAATAAACGCAGCTGGAGTAGCAGATGTGATAGTGTGCTTAGTGTGATAACGAGGCAGAAGGATTTTATTTATTAGAGATAGCTCAAATACTAAAAGATAGTGATCTGAAATCGAATCACTTTGGGGGAAAACATCAAGGTTATCTATTTTGATATCAAATGTTAATATTAGATCTAAAGTATGATTACAGCGGTGGGTTGGTCCCATCACATTCTGAGTGATACCCATGGATTCTAAGATGGACTCGAAAGCAATTATAAGTGGATCCTGCTCATTGTCAAAGTGAATATTGAAATCACCTACAATTAAAGCCTTATCTGTTGACAGTAGTAAGCAGGAAAGAAAGTTAGCAAATTCCTGAAGAAATTCTGAATAGGGACCAGGCGGGCTCCTTGTGGTAAATAGTGATACCGCTGAAAAGAGTGTGGTTTTTTGACTTTCCATTTCTCACTCCCTCTTGACCCCCCTTTTTTTATTTTTTCTCTCCCCTCCTTACATGAAACGCCTATCTGTTGACATAGAGAGTAAAGCAGGAAAGAAAGTTAGCAAATTCCTGAAGAAATTCTGAATAGGGACCAGGCGGGCGGTAAATAGTGATAAGCTGAAAAGAGTGTGGTTTTGACTTCCATAACGATGGATCAGTCACATTAAGAATCAGTATTTCAAAAGAATTAGCCTTGTAATGGGATTTAGCTGTAACACCTAACTCTTTGTCAAAAATTGTGGCTATGCCCTCCTCAGTGATGCACCCACTGAGCAGCCTGTTGAAAGAGCTCTGGTCATAGGTGTATCTCCGGAGCCAGAGTGCCGGACATTATATCCAGACTTCCTGCATCATCACTCAGCGTTGTTCTCCTTTGTACTTTAAGCTCCACTTGCACGTGGCGCCTAACCCTTATTTCTTATTACCAGCAGCCTTCGTTTTTTTTTTGTCTGTCTCAGAATGGTACATGCTTTTGACCTTTTAAGCCACGTATTTCCTGATCTTGCCATGCCTCCAGTTTAGGAGAGTGGTAATGCTAACACCCCTTCACCAGAGCGATCCAGGTTCAATCCCTGCCGTCCTAAAGGTGATAATCTTTATTTCCTTTCTTTATCTGTTTATCCTTATTTCTTTACCAGCACTTCACTCCTGTGTATACATCTGGATACCTACACACACTCTCTTCTATGTGTGTGTGTATCTACATACAGTGGTGTGAAAAAGTGTTTGCCCCCTTCCTGATTTCCTATTTTTTTGCATGTTTGTCACACCTAAGTGTTTCGGAACATCAAACCAATTGAAGTATTAGTCAAAGACAACACAAAATGCAGTTTTTAAATGAAGGTGTTTATTATTAAGAAAGAAAAAAATCCAAACCTATATGGCCCTGTGTGAAAAAGTGATTGCCTCCCCCTTGTTCAAACATAACTTAACTATGATTTATCTCAAGCCACACCCAGGCCTGATTATTGCCACACCTGTTCTCAATCAGGACATCACTTACATAGGACCTGCCTGACAAAGTGAAGTACACCAAAAGATCCTTAAAAGCTACACATCATGCCGAGATCCAAAGAAATTTAGGAACAATTAAGAAAGAAAGTCTGGAAAAAGTTCAGTCTGAAAAAAGTTATAACGCCATTTCTAAAGCTTTGGGACTCCAGCGAACCACAGTGAGAGTCATTATCCACAAATGGCAAAGACATGGAAAAGTGGTGATCCTTCCCAGGAGTGGCCGCCCGACCAAAATTATCCCAAGAGCATAGCGACAACTATCCAAGAGGTCACAAAAGACCCCACAACAACATCCAAAGAACGGCTGGCCTCACTTGCCTCAGTTAAGTTCATGCCTCCACCATAAGAAAGAGACTGGGCAAAAATGGCCTGCATTGCAGAGTTCCAAGACGAAAACCACTGCTGAGCAAAAAGAACATTAAAGCCTGTCTCAATTTTTCCAGAACACATCTTGATGATCCCCAAGACTTTTGGAAAAACATTCTGTGGACTGATGAGACAAACGTTGAACTCTTTGGTAGGTGTGTGTCCCATTACATCTGGAGTAAAAGTAACACAGCATTTCAGAAAAAGAACATTATAGCAACAGTAGTGTGATGGTCTGTGGCTGTTTAGCTACTTCAAGACCTGGAAGACTTGCTGTGATAAATGGAACTATGAATTCTGCTGTCTACCAAAAAGTCCTGAAGGAGAATGTCTGGCCATCTGTTTGTGACCTCAAGCTGAAACGAACTTGGGTTCTGCAGCAGGACAATGGTCCAAAACACACCAGCAAGTCCACCTCTGAATGGCTGAAGAAAAACAAAATTAAGACTTTGGAGTGGCCTAGTCAAAGTCCTGACCTGAATCCTATTGAGATGCTGTGGCATGACCTTGAAAAGGCTGTTCATGCTCGAAAACCCTCCAATGTAACTGAATTACAACAATTCTGCAAAGATGAGTGGCCACAATTCCTCAGACAGCACTGCATCAAGAACCGCCATTCAGTAATAGCTGATATACCGTGGAGAAAAAAAGTATTTAGTCAGCCACTGATTGTGCAAGTTCTCCTACTTAGAAAGATGAGAGAGGTCAGTAATTTTCATCATAGCTACACTTCAACTATGAGAGACACAATGAGAAAAAAATCCAGGAAATCACATGGTTGGATTTTTAAATAATTTAATTGTAAATGATGGTGGAAAATAAGTCTTTAGTCAATAAATTTGGTTCAACTCAATACTTTGTAACATAACCTTTGTTGGCAATGACAGAGGTCAAACGTTTCCTGTAAGTCTTCACCAGGTTGGCACACACTGTAGCTGGTATTTTGGCCCATTCCTCCATGCAGATATCCTCTAGAGCAGTGATGATTTGGGGCAACACGGACTTTCAACTCCCTCCACACATTTTCTATGGGGTTGAGGTCTGGAGACTGGCTAGGCCACTCTAGTACCTTAAAATGCTTTTTACGGAGCCACTCCTTCATTGCCCGAGTGGTGTGTTTGGGATCATTGTCATGCTGGAAGAACCAGCCACGTTCCATCTTCAATCTCTCACTGATGGAAGGTTTTGGCTTAAAATTCTCATGATTCATGGCCCCGTTCATTCTCCCTTAACACGGATCAGTTGTCCTGTCCCCTCTGCAGAAAAACAGCCCAAAGCATGATGTTTCCACCCCCATGCTTCCCAGTAGGTATGGTGTTCTTGGGTTGCAACTCAGCATTCTTCTTCCTCCAATCACGACGAGCTGAGTTTTTACCAAAACGTTTCTATTTTGGTTTCATCTGACCACATGGTATTCTCCCAATACTCTTCTGGATCATCCATATGCTCTCTGGCAAACTTCAGACGGACCTGGACATGTACTGGCTTAAGCAGGGGGGCACGCCTGGCACTGCAGGATCTGAGTCCCTCTCGGCATGGTGTGTTACTGATGGTAGCCTTTGTTACTTTGGTCCCAGCTCTCTGCAGGTCATTCATCAGGTCCCTCCATGTAGTTCTGGGATTTTTGCTCACCGTTCTCATGATCATTTTGACCCCACAGGATGGATTCTTGCGTGGAGCCCCAGATCGAGGGAGATTATCAATGGTCTTCCATTTTCTTACAAGTCAAGTCAAGTCAGATGTATTATATAGCGCTTTTTACAATGGAGCATTGTCTCAAAGCAAACTTTATTAAATAGTTTAGATTATCTCCTAATAACTATGTCCAATCCCAAATTGAGCAAGCCTAGGGCGACAGTGGCAAGGGAAAACTCCCTAGTTCTAGGAAGAAATCTTGGGAGGACCAAGACTCAAAAAGGGAACCCAACCTCCTTGATAAATCTAAAAAAAACGGCGTAGATGATAAAAAAAAAAAAACTAAAATGAGCGAACTTAAAGTCATGGAGTCAAAGTTCGAATAGAATGTGAAGTAGACATCGACATTAAGTGGCCTGGGTATGATGATAAATCTAAGAGCGAAACTACAAAGTCATGGAGTCATGGTCGAATAAAATGTGAATTATGGCACAGTGGAGCGCCATCACATGAACATCATGTGTGGGGCCGGAAACTGCCGGGAAACACAGCTCGAGAGAGAGTTTCTTTTTTCGGAGAGAAAAACAGAAAATGTAATTAGTTATTGATTAAAGAGCACAGTGTTTATTAACAATCACTGATGCCATGTCAATCACTGATGCCAAGTGTAGCATGAGACCCCGGCAAGCATTTAGCTCACAAAGGGCATCACATGAGGGACATTGGCAAACCCCCACGAGCGGCAGAAGACAGCAAAACCCAACGTCTCTGATCACCATAAGAACTCTTTGACTATGAACCCCCAGCTATGCCCTTATTCTAGGGCAAGGATGCATGAGTCAAGATCACGAGGACCGAAGCCCAGTTCAGGCAGACCGCCCACTCGACACTCCCGGCTAGCGGACAAGGCAGGCAGGCCAGACATGACTCCAGAACTCCGGCCCCAAGCAACCCAAGCCATGCAACCTGGTCTAAATCTAGTCCAAAAGCCTGCGTAAATAAGTATGTCTTTAGCCTAGACTTAAAACTTTGGAGGGTGTCTGAATCTCGAACGAAAGTGGGAAGTTTATTCCATAGTTGGGGGGCCATGTATGAGAAAGCCTTTCCCCCTGCTGTGACTTTTTAATTCTAGGAACTAAAAGAAAGTCCTGCACCTGCGAACGAAGTAAACGAGTTGGATTGTAAAACTCTAAGAGTTCACTCAGATAATGTGGGGCCAGGCCATGTAGAGCTTTATAGTTATAAGAAGTATTTGTGTAATCAATGCGGAATTTGACTGGTAACCAGTGCAGTGATGATAGAACAGGAGTGATATGATCAAATTTTCTAGTTCGAGTTAGCACTCGGGCAGCTGCATTCTGAACTAATGACTGAAGTTTATTATAGATTTACTAGAGGGGGGGGGGGGGTGGGTTGGGGGGGGGGGGGGGGGGGGGGGGGTGGGGGGGGGGTGGGGGGGGGGGGGGGGGGGGGGTGGGGGGGGGGGGGGGGGGGTGGGGGGTGGGGGGGGGGGGGGGGTGCACAACACCACAACCCCACAAACCGAAAAACTATCCACCCCAAACAAAGCACCGCCCAACCACACCCCACCACAAAAACAAAAAACAAAAAAAACCACAAACTTTTTTTTTTCCCCCCCACCCCCACCCCCCACCCCCCCCCCCCCACCCCCCACAAACAAAGTACGTAAGTAAGGCGTTACAGTAACCAACCTTGAGGTTATATAAAAACGCATGACCAGTTTTTCTGCATCATTAAAAGCGAGGATATTTCTAAGTTTAGCGATATAACATGTTAATTGAAAGAAAGCAGTTCGAGTGAAGTGATGCTGCTCTGTGCGCACAAAGGAGAGATCTGAATCAAATGTGACCTCTAAGTTTTTACAGACGGGACTGGGCAATACTGGACAGCCATCTAGATTTAGGATAGATGTAGCCAAACCTGTCTCTCACAGCCTTGGGTCCCACTAATAGCACCTCAGTTTTATCGGAGTTAAGTAAGAGAGAAATTAAATAAACATCCAATCTTTTATTTCTTTTACACAGTCCTCGATTTTGTTGATTGAGAAGGCTGTCATTAGGTTTGGCTGATATGTTACAGCTGTGTATCATCTGCATAGCAGTGGAAATTAATGCCATGTTTACGATATAACTGAGCCTTTAGTGGCAGCATGTACAGAGAGAATAAAAGCGGGCCAAGCACTGACCCCTGAGGCACGCCATAACTTCACTTTTGAGAGCTTAGATCTTAGATTATTTATATGAACAAAAACTGGGGTACCGGTCAGTTAAGTAGGATTTAAACCCAAAAGAAAGTGCTGATCCCCTTAATACCTACAGTATTTTCTAGTCTGTTTAGTAAAACATCATGATCTATAGTGTCAAATGCTGCACTTAAATCTAACAGAACAAGAAAAGAAACACATCCCTTATCTGAGGACATTAACAAGTCATTTAGTACCCTAATTAATGCTGTTTCAGTACTATGATGGGGCCTGAAGCCAGACTGAAATGTTTCATAAATTTCGTTCCTTTGGAGGTATTGCTCCCACAGTTGATTTATTCACACCAACCTGCTTGCCTATTGTAGATTCACTCTTCCAAGCCTGGTGCAGGTCTACAGTTTTCTTCCTGGTGTCCTTTGACAGCTCTTTGGTCTTGTCCATGGTTGAGTTTGGAGTCTTACTGTTTGAGGCTGTGCACAGGTGTCTTTTATACAAATAATGAGCTCAAACAGGTGCCATTAATACAGGTAACGAATGGAGGACAGAAGAGCTTCTTAAAGTAGAAGTTACAGGTCTGTGAGAGCCAGAAATCTTGCTTGTTTGTGGGTAACCAAATACTTATTTTCCACTTACAATTAAATTCTTTAAAAATCCTACAATGTGATTACCTGGACTATTTTTCCTCCGTTTGTCTCTCATAGTTGAAGTGTACCTATGATGAAAATTACAGACGTCTCTCATCTTTCTAAGTAGGTGAACTTGCACAATCAGTGACTGACTAAGTACTTTTTTGCCCCACTGTAACCACATGGGCAAGGGATTACTACAATACAGAATTACATTCACAAATGCCACTTAAAACTTTACTGTGCAAAAAATGAAGTCTCATTTTAACAATGTCCAGAAGTGGCTTCGACTTCTCTGGACTTGGAGGCATCTGGGATGGACCCTCACACAGTGGAAATGTGCATTGTGGTCAGATGATTTAGTATTCCAGATCTTTTTTGGAAAAAATTGACACTGTGTGCTCCAGACCAAAGATGAAAATGAACCATCCCAACTATAACAGCAACAACTCCAAAGGCCAGGGTCTGTCATGGTATGGGGCTGTGCAAGTGCCCTTGGCAATGATAATTTATACTTCTGTGATGGCAGTATTAATGAAGAAAAGTACACTGAGATTTTTGAGCAACAAATGCTGCTTTCAAGACATAATGTTTTCCAGGGATGTCCATGCATTTTTCAACAAGACAATGCAAAACCACATGCTGCACACATTGCTGTACATGGCTGTGGAATAAGAGAGTACAGGTACTGGACTGGCCTGCGTGCAGTTCTGACCTGTCCCCAATAGAGAATGTGTGGAGAATTTTGAAATGAAAAATGTGACAACCCCGTACTGTTGCACATTTAAAGACATGTTTGCAGGAAGAATGGGACAAAACAACACCTGAAGCACTAAATTGCTTGGTATCCTCTCTGCCAAAATGTCTTTTAAGTGTGGTGAAAAGGAATGGCAACATTACAAAGTGGTAAGTGCTTTAACGTCCCAACTTTTTTTGTAATGTGTTGCAGGATTGAAATGCAGGAATGGATGTTTATTAACAAATGAACTGAAGTTGACCAGACAAAACATGAAATTTCTCAGGTTCATACTGTCTGCAATGAAATAAAATCAAAGTAAATGTAAAAAACACAGTGTTTTTCATATACATTTTCTATACTGTCTTTTTTCTGATTTGGTGTTGGAGTTGTTTTTAGAATGTTGTAGGTCAATTACTGCAAAAAGTGATGTTTTATCAAAGTGTCACTGAATTTAATATGACAATAGTCCAAAACATGGGCTTCAAACATTAAGGTTTTGAAATGGCTGTCTGATTCCCGAAAAATAAATATTATTTAAAGCTCTAGGTAGGTCTTAAATATGCTGCGTATGCGAAACATCTCAAGAATGTTTCTCAACTACAAGAGTCCAACCCAGATGCTGGACATTTTTCTGGTGCCATGGAACCATATAAAAATGACTGCCTGAAGAGTAAACAAGTACATTTCTACAATAGTTTATGATACAGGTTTGCATGTAAGGTTAAGGAGCAGGGAGGATGGCAGTTATCGCCTCAACAATGCACATAGACAGTACATTCAAAGTTTGGGCATTTTTCTCATTCCATATAGAGAAAATAACTTGTCCAATGTCCAATGTTTTAGGAGGATAATGCACCTTGCCACAGAGTAAAGGGTGTTAAAGCCTTTCTTCAATCAAAGCATATCAACTTAATGGCATGCCAATCAAACAATACAGATCTCAAACTGATCTAAAATTGATGGTGGAGATGTTAAAAAATTGATCAATGACAAGGCTGCATCCTGCAAAGCTAATCTGTCAACAGTTATTTTATTTGGGAAAGTTGGAACCAGCTTGACATAAAATATTGTTTTCCATAAGGGAAGTCTATGCCTCATTCAGCCCATCATAAGCCTGAGGAGGCGCAACAAAGCAGTATTTGTGATTTTTTTTTTAAGTTGATGATGCCATAATTTTTCCTCAGTGTTGAATTATTACATTTTTCCCTCTACCTGATATGGAAAAATGTGCCATTAATTCAAATAATTTAATTTATGTTTCAGCTATTAAACAAAAATAGTTTGCTGGCACGAGCAGCCCGGTGGCTTGGTGGGTAGCGCTATTGCCTCACAGCGAGAAGGTCCTGAGTTTGATCACAGGTGGCGAGGTCTGGGTCCTTTCGGTGTGGATTCTGCATGTTGTGTTCGTATGGGTTTACTCCAGCAGTCCAAAGACATGCTTTAGGTTAACTGATTATGCTAAAGTGGTCCCACGACCATGTCCAGGATTAAGCGGATAAGTAAATGAATGAATGTTTGTTGGCATATCTGTGATTTGTTTGTTTGCTATAAAATAAAAAACTTGGGTGAACATACAAAAAGTGTGGTGATTTCATTTGCCAGGGGTAGTGCCCCCTAATTGACCTTATTCCATTTTTGTGTGGTGTTGCCAGATCACATAGTGATACCTCCTGTAAAAACATTTTTGATTGTCCTTTGGTAGATGTTAGTGAAGTAGGTAGTTTGCACTATAAAAGGTGCAAATTAATGAAAATTGAGAATCAGTTATATTCCCTTCCTGATTCTCGATTACTGACTGACAACTGGTTTCAAAGTTCTGAACCCTTTGAGAGGCTGACCAATCAAAATACAGGGAAGTCATGCATTCATGCAATCCCCTGTCCAATAAACACCTAGATGTTTTCTTTTGTATAAAACGCAGCTGCCCAGATTCCATTCCTGCCAGTGAAGCTTGTGCATCTGAGCTTAGTATTAAAAGCCATTTCAATGAATATTAATCTTTTGTCCAATCTAATCAGATAGTACACGATCACGCAGAAGACACTGAGAGACACACGGGTTTCAGTAACTATCTGTTAGCTCTGTATGGGGGGAGGCTCAAATGAGATTTTGCAGACAGGCCGTGCTGTTCACCAGATGGAGTTTGAGTTTAATGAATGAACTGTGGCAATACTGCAGTCAGACACTTGATCAGTTGATTTACTAAAATATTGAATTCCACAAAGATGAATGAAAAATATAGACTCTTTGGTAAACATTTGGATGAAATTTCCTCCCACATTCCAAAGACACATGCTAGGCTAATTGGTGTTTCTAAATTTCCCTTAGTGTCATGGCTGGATTACTGACCGGGCCAGTGGGGCCAGTGGGGCCAGCGCCCAGGGGCCCTGGAGGTCTGAGGGCCTCTGGGGGGCCCTGGCCCAAAACATTTTGCGATGCCTATCAACATTTGATACAATTTTTTTTTCTTTCTGAGGGCTCTCCATTTTAAGGATTCTGTGACTATTAGGGACTTTGACCCCAGGGCCTCTTGGGGGCCCTAGCCATGCTTTTGGGCCCCTTATGAAAATGGATGAGGCGTTGTGGCACTGCTCTGACTTCGACTTCTGGCTGTTAGGGGTCCTAGGAAAGAGGGGGGCATATTTTTAGAGGGCCCTGGTTATGAGAGCCCCTACCAGGGGGCCCTAGAGAAGAGCAGGGCATACAATTAGAGGGCCCTTGACTTGAATAGAAGTCGTTTACCATGGCTCCTTGACTTTCTAGGGACCTACAAATTGCTATTTGATGTTCTTTTCATGCCTGACAATATGTCCAACAGTGAGCTCACTTTAAAGGCTTACTCACTTGCTGCAGCATATCCTTCAGATCTGAACATGAGCCTGGCAGATGAATTGATACAATACAAATCATTCATAAAAGAAAAATGTCCTAGTAAAATGCTCAAAACCATGATAAATTTGAATTTACAGTCAACCTTTCCAAATGTCTACATAGCACTTAGACTTTTTTGACTGGGCCTATCACAAATGGTGAAGGGGAGCGTTCATTCTCCAAATTCGCTCGTATTAAGAATGAACTTACGATTAGGATGTACCAAAACCGCCTGAACTCACTGTCACTTCTGGCCATTGAATCAGATTTGGTCAGACAGCTAAATTTTGATGAATTAGTGGATGACTTTACAAGAAAGAAGAGTAGAAAGAAACACATATAAAATAGATTCTTGTGTTAGGGTTAGTTATTGACAAGTTGTTTAATGTATTGAAAGGTCCTTTAAAATGCCATTAAATTGATTAATAATTAACTACATTTTTACCACTCATATGTAACTTCATAACTACTAAACAGAAAACAGAATTCACCTATGAAAGTCGTCTAAATAACGTGTACGAGTGGCTGTTAACTTTTAATAAGCTGTCAGGTTTTCACCGGTCATTAGTATTGGGGTAGCTCCAGCGTGTACAACTATGCAAAATTCATTCTGGTGCCAAAAAGCACGTTTCCCCGTAGACTTACATTCAAACGACACTTAATGTTTGCCCTCAACTAAAACAGTGACTATTTTCTCTAGCTGATTGGAAGGCATCTTGAACGGTACAGTTCTTTGAACTTTTATTTTGAAATGCCTTGTTAGATGTCCCGGAAATGAACTGAAGAGGCTAGTTTCACGTTGCTGTTTTCACCTAACCTGGTGAGTGGCGAGTGAGAAGGCGTAAGATGCCGGTAGATACTAAACGCGTCCGTGGGCCGGAGCTATCGCAGTCCCCGCTGTTGTTTTGTTCTCCAAGCACCCAACTGATAGAAGTGAGCAGCAGGAAGGGTGTTCGTGGAAACGCCGACATTCGACCGGTGTTCGCGCGCTGTGGGCTGCTGAGCCAGACCAAAGGTTCTGCCTATCTGGAGGCTGGTCACACGAAGGTTCTCTGTTCGGTGTTCGGGCCGCGAGAAACCGAGCGCAAAGATGAAACTGACATGAATAAAGGCCGCCTCGTGTGCGACTTCAGGCTGGCGCCGTTCTCCTCCCTTAAGCGCGGCGCGTGGATCCAGGGCAGCGAGGAGCGGGATCTGGCCTTATCGCTTGTGGAGAGCTTGCAGCCCGGTGTGTGTCTGCACCGCTACCCGCGCTCTCAGATCGAAATCAACGTTATGGTGCTACAGAACGACGGCTCGGTTCTGGCGCACGCCGTGACCTGCGCGTCCATGGCGCTCTCAGACGCCGGTATCGAGATGTACGACATGGTGATGGGCTGCGCGGTGCGACAGGCCGGAGATTCACGTTTTGTGGACCCCGATCTTTCTGAGGAAAAGGGAAACTGCAAAGAGAGTTGCAAAGAAAATCAGGGCCGCGTTACCGTGGCACTTCTCCCAAATCTCAACCAAATTTCTGGTCTACATGCGGATGGCGTGATGCTGGAGGACACGCTGACCGAGGCCGTGAGAACATGTGTAGAGGGATGTCATAAACTGTACCCGGTGGTCCAGCAAGCCATATTGCGGGCTGTTAAGAAGAAAGCACCACCAGAAAAATGAGACTATACCATGTTTACAGAACACTTTCTTTTTTGTGTAAGGCTGTTTTTCTATGTTAGAGCTCTGTCAAATTTAAATATTAAACAGACACCAATGGAAATTTTCAAAAAATGCTCTCACTCAATTTCTATACCTGCTTCAGGGTCCTGTGGGAAGAACAAAGCAGTCCATCACAGGATGTGTGTGTGTGTATCTCAGTGGTTTACATAAGAATACAATAAAATTAAAATCCCAAGTAAAGGCAGTAAATGACCCTTACATAATTCTAGACTGATCAGATGAATACAAAGTAAATAGGAAACAAGATCTTTCCATTTCAACTGCATTTCACATTTACAGACATCTTGGTATAAAAGTAGAAAACTAATTTGTCAAAGTCAAATTTATATAATACTTTTTGAAATTATAAACACAGTCCCATTTGAGCAAGTCTAAGTACTTTTATAATCACGGTTTACATACACAAAAGCTAAATGGAATAATGAAAATGTTAAATATGAACTCTAATACATGAGTAAACATTATTACAGAGAATCTAAAATAAATATAGAATATAGTCATATTCAATAAATGAAGTCTTTGGGCATTGTCCAGATATATGCAGTCACTAAAAGTTCTCATATCCTCCAGCTGGTAAGTTTTGGTGGCATGGCATCCTCACTCAACAAGAGGAGGGGAGGGGGGAGTTCCTCCGATATGGTCTGGGTAAAGGTATGAGTGCTGGAACTGGGGTGTATTTCAGAAAGCTGGTTTAGTGAAAACTCGGAGTTTACAGAAAGTCTAGGTTTTCGGTTTCACAAAGCAAGTTCAGTGTAACTTGGAGTCAGTTACTCCGGCAACATACTCCGTGAAGCTAAGCTGCTCGCTAGCAGGTTTACTTCAACTAACCCTGAGTTGCTCACATTGAAGCACAAACACTATGGAGAAATCTCCATCGGGAGAGGCTGATCAGACCCATGTTTCATTGTTCCCTGATGATTATCTGTGTGACCCTTAGCGTTTCTAGAAATTATGTCCATAATTTCTATTAACAATCTTCTCCGCTCTCAATCGCTCATATGACACTCCGTGGACACGTCCTGAGTTCGGAGCAGATTCTTTGTGTTGTGCTCCAGGTTTTTGCCAAGGGGGGTTTTCTATACAAGATCAGTGATGCTGAGCATATTCTAAAGCAGCCGTCTGTCGGGCTGTCAGAAATGTGACTTGCATTAAAACGGTTACTATAAACCCACGTGGTGTTCCCAAGTCACAGAGCAATAAGTAGTCTAAGCAATAAGTAATTTTTTTAGTATGAAGCTTTAAGAATCAGTTAATATGATTTTAATATTAATATGATTTTAGGGTTTCCAAGTGGGATTGGCTGCATAGATGGTGAATATGTGAATATGACATTTTTCCACAACATTAATGTGCAGGTAGGCCTAAATAATAGCAATTTTGCATTACAAATGAAATACAATTCACAATACAGACACTGCAGTTAATTACTGTTCGGAACTGTGAAGATCATATGTGATACAGCCCACATCATCAGCAACATGGACGCAAAGTGACTTGTAAATTTGTACACTGAGTGAGAGATTTGCCAAACCAGCCGCTAGTTTGCTCAGACAGGGTATTTCTAGTGCCGGTCCCAAGCCCGGATAAATGGTGAGGGTTGCGTCAGGAAGGGCATCCGGTGTAAAACATTTGCCAAATACAGTATGCGAGTTCATAATAATTTCACCATACCGGATCGGTCGCGGCCCGGGTTAACAACGACCGCCACTGGTACTGGTAGCAAACAGGGTACCAGCGGAAATTGGACTACTGTTTGCCGAAGACGAAGAGGAGGGAAGCGTGTGAGGAGACAGAGAGAAATCAGGAGCAGCAAGACTATAGCACTGAGGGTAGCAACCCTAAATGTAGGGACGATGACAGGGAAAAGGCAGGGAGCTGGCTGATATGATGCAGAGGAGAAAAGGTCGATGTTTTTGTGTGTGCAGGAGACAAAGTGGAAGGGTAGTAAGGCTCGATGCATTGGTGCAGGGTTTAAACTGTTCTACCATGGTGTGGATAGGAGAGAAGAGAAATGGAGTTGGTGTGGTCCTGAAGGAAGACTATGTAAAGAATGTCGTTGAGGTGGAAAAGGGTGTCAGATAGGATAATATGTCTGAAGATGGAAATTGAGGGTGTAATGGTGAATGTGTTAGTGGCTATGCACCACAAGTTGGCTGTGAATTAGAGGAGAAAGAGAGATTCTGGGGGGAGTTAGATGAAGTGGTTGAGAGCATTCCCAGGGAGGAGAGACTGGTGATGGGTGCAGATTTCAATGTTCATGTTGGTGAAGGTAATAAAGGAGATGAGGAAGTGATGGGCAGGTTTGGTGTTAAGGATAGGAACCTAGAAGGACAGATGGTGGTGGATTTTGCAAAGAGGATGGAAATGGCTGTGGTTAACACATATTTCCAAAAGAAGGAGGAGCATAGGGTGACTTATAAGAGTGGAGGGAGGAGCACACAGGTAGACACTACATCCTATGTAGAAGAGGTTGCTTAAAAGAGATTGGTGATTGTAAGGTAGTGGCAGGGGAGAGTGTAGCTAGGCAGCATCGGATGGTGGTGTGCAGAATGACTCTGGTGGTTAGGAAGAGGAAGAGGACAAAGGCAGAGCAGAGGATCAAATGGTTGAAGTTGAGAAATGAAGAATGTTGTAAGGAGTTCAGAGAGGAGCTGAGAAAGGTTTTGGGTGATAGGAAAGAGCTCCCAGACGACTAGGGAGTAGCGGCAACAGTAATTAGACAGACAGGTAGAAAGGTACTGGGTGTGTCTTCTGGACAGGCAAAGGATGAAAAGGAAACCTTTTGGTGGAACGAGGAAGTGCAGGAGGTTACTCAGAGAAAGAGGTCAGCAAAGAAGAAATCGGACAGGGACAGGACTAATGAGAGTAGGCAGGAGTACAAGGAGATGCGGCAAAGGGCAAAGAGGGAGGTAGCAAATACCAAGCAGAAGGCCTACGATGAGTTATATGAAAGGTTATACAGTAAGGAAGGAGAGAAGGAGTTGTATCTGCTGGCGAGACAGAGAGATAGAGCTGGAAAGGATGTGCAGCATGTCAGGGTGATCAAGGATAAAAATGGAAATGTACTGACAGGTGAAAAGAGGGTGAGGGAAAGATGGAATTAGTATTTTGAGGAGTTGATGAATGTAGAAAATTAAAGGGAAAGAAGGCTGGATGGTGTAGAAATTGTGGAAGAGGATGTAGCAAAGATTAGCGAGGAAGAAGTGAGGAAAGCTTTGAAAAGGATGAAGAACGGAAAGGCAGTGGGACCTGATGACATACCGGTTGAGGTATGGAAAAGTCTAGGAGAGCTGGGAGTGGTGTTTTTGACTAGATTATTAGTGGAATTCTGGTGAATGAGAGTAGCCAGAGGAATGGAGGAAAAGTTAACTTGTACTGATTTTCAAGCAGAAGGGTGATGTACAGAGTTGTGGCTCTTACAGGGGCATAAAGTTGATGAGCCACACAATGAAGATTTGGGAGAGAGTTGTGGAAGCTAGGCTCAGACAGGAGGTGACAGTGTGTGAACAACAGTATGGTTTCATGCCAAGGAAGAGCACTATGGATGCGATTTTTGCTTTGAGACTGCTGATGGAGAAGTATAGAGATAGTCAGAAAGAGCTACACTGCGTCTTTGTGGATTTGGAGAAAGCTTATGACAGGGTGCCAAGGGAGGAACTGTGGTGGTGTATGAGGAAGTCTCGAGTGGCTGAAAAGTATGTTAGATTAGTGCAGGACATGTATGAGAACAGCGTGACAGAGGTGAGATGTGCTGTAAGAGTGACAGATAGCTTCAAGGTATAGGTGGGACTGCATCAAGGATCGCTCCTGAGTCCCTTCTTATTTGCTCTGGTGATGGACAGACTAACAGATGAGGTCAGACAGGTATCGCCGTGGACTATGATGTTTGCAGACGACATTGTGATCTGTAGTGAGAACAGGGAACAGGTAGAAGAGAACTTGGAGAGGTGGAGGTATAATCTGGAAAGGAGAGGAATGAAAGTCAACTGTAGTAAGACAGAATACATGTGTGTAAATGAAAGGGAGGCAGGTGGAACAGTCAGGCTACAGGGATCATTGGTCACGGAGTCCAGAAGTCCAGGAGTTCAGGTACTTGGGATCAACTGTCTAAGGAAATGGGGAGTGTGGAAAGGAGGTAAAGAAGAGAGTACAGGCAGGATGGAGTGGGTGGAGAAGAGTGTCAGGAGTGCTGTGTGACAAAAGGGTCGCAGCAAAAGTGAAAGGAAAGATTTATAAGAGAGTAGTGAGACCAGCCTTGTATGGGTTAGAGACAGTGGCACTGACAAAGAGACAGGAAGCAGAACTGGAGGTGGCAGAACTTATGACGTTGAGGTTCTCTTTAGGAGTGTCTAGGGTGGACAGATTAGAAATGAGATCATCAGAGGGACAGCACAGGTTGGAAAATTGGGAGACAAAATCCGAGAGGGAAGACTGAGATGGTTTGGACATGTGCAGAGAGGGATAGTGGATATATTGGTAGAAGGATGTTGGAGATGGAGCTGCCAGGCAAGAGACGGAGAGGAAGACCAAAGAGGAGTTACATGGTTGTGGTGAATGAAGATATGCAGGGAGTTGGGGTGAGAGTAGAGGATGTGGAGGACAGGGAGAGGTGGAAACTTTTAACTCGCTGTGGCGACCCCTGATAAAGGGAGAAGCCGAAAGAAGAAGAAGAAGTGAGAGATTTGCCAATGGTGAATATAGACCATAATCAATATTCAGTTCCTTTTGCAACTGATAATTTAAACTGTATCTTTGTATTATCTATCATAGGACAGTTTGATGATTACAGACGTGTGTGTGAAGTATGGCGTGCCTCAGGGGTCAGTGCTTGGCCCGCTTTTATTCTCTCTGTACATGCTACCACTAGGCTCAGTTATTCGTAAACATGGCATTAGTTTCCACTGCTATGCAGATGATACACAGCTGTACATATCAGCCAAACCTAATGACAGCCTTACAATCAGCAAAAATGAGGACTGTGTAAAGGAAATAAAAGATTGGATGTTATTTAATTTTCTCTTACTTAACTCAGATAAATCTGAGCTTCTATTAGTGGGACCCATTATTTCTGATTAGCCTATCACCTCCCCAGTGTCAAAAAAAAAGCAATATGCCTCTATTCCTATAAAGTCTTCTTTATTTCCTGCAAGTACAAATGAAGTACAGAGATTAATATCTCTTATATTGACATTGAATATTACAATGCCAGGTATTTTTAGGTGTAACCTCAGTAGGCCTCTCTGTATCTTCCCTCTCTGTGGCAGCTGACATGGCTTCCTCATTACCTTCCTGCAATACAAATGAACAATTTTCTGTGGAGTGTTAAAAGTACTTACACCTGCATGGAGCTCTGTTACGGCTCCACCAGATTACACCAACAGTAGAAAATGTAGAAGACTAGACAGTTAAATTATAGCTAGAACTAATTTTACTAATTTAACAAATTTTAACCGGACAATTTACCTAATTTGACTTTTGTTTCTACAACAGTGTGCAGGCCACGTCACAGTTTTTCAAATATGTAACTCTGAGTCACCATTAAATTTGAAGAATGTGGAAAAGTAACAGCAGTCAATTACAAAGAATTGTACTGCTACAAGAAAATCCAAGTTGTGTCTAGTATGGATGGGTGGGAGGTCACTGATTCCAGAGTCACTGATTCCGGGGTCACTGATTCCTCTTATGTAGGCTGTTGGGTCCTGGTGGTGGCTGGGTTAGATGACCTTCTTCAAGGGATGCCTTCAGCAATACGTCACCCAGTGTTTTGAATGAGAGAGGTGAACTGTATTGAACTATATTTTGTGTTTCAAGTCAAGTCAAGTCAGATTTATTTATATAGCGCTTTTTACAATGGAGCATTGTCTCAAAGCAACTTTACAGGTTTAGATTATCTCCTAATAACTACGTCTAATCTCAATCATCTTCAGTTTCATCTTCAGTTGCTGATAAGTACATTTTGTGCATGTTGAGTTGCACCTGCATATATATCAACATGTGCACACACGTAAAATAAAAGATGTGGAACACTTTTTTTTTTTCACTTATTAGCCTACTCATGCCATTGACTTGGTCAGGATTTTTTGCTACACCAGTTCACGTTCTTTTGCTGCTGCTATGTATATTTTTCCCCTAAATATATGCTCTTATTATGTATACACATCTATTTCTAACTCCACTGGGGTGAGGTGCGAGAGTTGAGCCCGTTTCTTTCTCCCGTGCTGTGCTGATTTGTGTTTTCTGTGTTCCATTGATGAGGGCTTTGTACCTCCTTGTGCACGAACTTTACTCAGGGTTAAAGTAACTCAGAGTTGAGTGAACTAAATGTTATCTCCTGTTCTGAAACCGAAAATTCTGAGGTTGACAGTTCAGAGTTAGTCAACCCAGAGTTCAGGTTTGAACTCAGTTTGTTAAACCTGCTTTCTGAAATACCCCCAGCTCAATGAGAAAACAAAACGTAACTAGAGACACCAAGAACTAGAACACCATAGCTAGAAAGATCACAAGATATTAGCAACCTGCTACATGACCTGTATAGGAAGTGAAACATCCATTGTCGAATGACACTGATAGGTCATTAAGTACACTAATGAATGCTGTTTGGTACTATGATGAGGCCTAATTGTAATGATTCCTAAAAAAACATTATGGTGGAGGTAACTACAAAGCTGCTTTTTTCTAAAATCTTGATGAAATGGAGATTTGAAATTGGTTTACACTTAGACAACACACTATGGTCAAGGTCAGGTTTTTTAAAAATGGAAGATAAATAATCATACATTTAATGGATTTGGGCACACAGCCAAAGCTAAGGAAGAATTTACAATAGTCAATCAATCCACGCCTTTGTCTCAAGCTGCAGAAAACACACAACAGGTGTTGCAAGACATTATTGAACTAAACTGTATGTCATGGCCGTGGACAAGCAATTCCCTTGTAATGATTCTGTCATAGTATTTAGTGCAGTACTCCGTAGTCTAAGATGCAGCCCACATGTCCGGAATCTCTGAGTTATTTTATACCCCACTCTTTCTTTTGACATACATATGAAGTCTGTAGTTAAAACAGCATCTTTCACCAGATGTAGAAACACTTGTACATGCATTTGTGACATCTTGGTTAGACTACTATAATGGCCTCCTCCTTGGCCTTCCTGTCAAAACCCCAAACTACTGCTGTTAGGGCTGATCATATCACCACCATCCTTCAGAGTGAAGGTTCTTCTTATTACATTCAAAGCTCTGCTGGCCTGGCTCCTCAATACATGGTTTCTTCAGCCATATGTCCCAAAGTTTGGGGCTGGTTCAAGTGCCAAGGTTTAAACTGACCTCTATGGGTGGATGATCATTCAGTGTGGCAGCTCCTAAATTATGGAATTCTCTTCCAAAGTTTATTCGGGATTCGCCCTCGTTATTATAGTTTAAGTTTCTATTAAAGACACACTTGTTTTCATGTTATCTATGTTTACTGTACTCTAATGTGACAGATGTATATCCTTTTTTGTAATGCATTTTGCTCTTTGATAGTAACGTGACCTTGAGCATGGGAAAGGCACTATATAAATAAAAGTGATGATGACGATGAGGATGGTCATCAGACGCCACAAAACACACTATCCGTAATTGGGCAAAATGCACCAAAAGTCTTCATTAATAATTAAGTTAGACATAATGGGCAGGCTTTTCATTCTCACTGGTTTGTGAATGATGTTAAATGGAGATAACTGTTGTATACACAAACTCATCAGAAATCAGTTTGCATAAACAGTCTGTTTAAATCAGTGGCATGTATGGCGTTAACTCCCCAAAAGTTGTCATGCCGTAGATCTAATACTAAACAAACTAAAACAAATATATGAATAGGTTTCCTATGCCTGAGTTTTAAGTAACATTTATTGTTTCCTTCTCACAATAAACCAAAAAAAATGCATTTGAGTCAGTAGGGTTGGGAACACTGCTCTTCAAACAAATAACTAATAGTCTGTTAATATACAAAAATGACCCAGATTGTGCCATTCAATGTGTCATGACCTTTACTGCAACCCATCACTGGCAAATAATCACAAATCACACCTTTCATTACAAAGCCTGATTTACATTCAAATTTAAAGTTAACAGTTACAACTGTAAATCTTGATCATACCTACAAAACCCTTATGTTTGGAACAGAACCTGTGCAAACATACCGCTCAGCTTTTCACACACATTGTACTGTATATATATATATATATATCTATCCTCCACCTCTATCTTGGTAACACTGCCAGCCAGTAATATGCTGATTTGGACTGTGGTAGCCTAGCGGTTATGGTACTGGACTCTGGACCAGAAGGTCCAGGGTTCAAATCCCACCTCTGCCAAGCTACCACTTTTGGCTCCTTGAGCAAGACCCTTAACCCACAATTGCTTGGATTGTAAGACTGTACCAATTGTAAGTCGCTCTGGATAAGGGCGTCTGCTAAATGCTGTAAATGTAGAATGTAAATGTAATGACGAAGCAGTCCTACTTATATAACGTCTCTGATAACAGACAGGAGCTGTATATCACCCATCCTTGCAAGTTTAAAGTAGGATTAAAGTGACACCTACTGACGGTCATAAACTTGGCTGCTTAGCAGGGTATAATTTCATTGCTGGCAGGACATTTGTCACATTTTAAGCTTGGTGAAGGCAAGAGGCGAGGTTGGCGGCTTTTCGAGGTAAAATGCATGGAAGGAGAGGTGATGAGAGATGAAGTGGGCGAGATAACGAGGTTATACTGTATATACTGTAAATGTGTGTGTTTAATTACACCGAAAATAAAATAACATTTATTGAAATACATTTACAAGTGGAAAAAATCAAACCCCTTACAAACACAAAAAATAATGTGTCACGACAACTGACACTCCTATAAATCTGGATTAAACATGAAGCAGGAGCATTTTCCCATCTGAGTTTATAGCAAATCTCAAGGAGCCACCCAGGATTTCTCTGTGGTATATACATATACAGCAACACAGTCATTTAAATTGGGGAAAGATTAGACAATGCAAATATTATATGACACTGTTAGTGGACACAAACATATTTTATCTGCATGTACTGTAAAGTGTGTTTTCACAGAACAGTAATTTCACAGTTTTGGGCATTTGGGGTAAAGTTTCCAGATATATACACCACCAATCACAAAAAGTCAGAAGTGTGTAAATATGAAAATAAAACAGTTATTTGTAAATTCTTTGTAAATTCTGATTTTTACCTATATTTATTTGAAAACTGTACAAAGAATATACACTGAATGGCCACTTTATTAGAGACACTTGTCTATAAGCACATCGGACCTCCTTTGGCCTTCAGAACCGCAGCAATTAATTGTGACAAAAATTCCACTTGATGTTGAACTCTTTCTGCAAAACTATTGACCCAGGAAGGCAGGACAGCTTCTTGCAATTGGTCCAAATTAGATGGAGGTACTGACATGCTCTGAACAGTCCGTTTTACCTCATGCCAAAGGTGCTCTATAGGATTAAGATCTGGGGACTGTGAAGACCAGTGAAGCTGTCACATTCCTGGAACCAATTAATGAGAAGATGACACTGAACAAAAAGAAGTCAGGTGTAAACCCTGCGGAAAATAATTCAGCAATCAACAGTAGTAGTGGCAACCTCTTTCAGCACAATCACATTAACACTACCAAATACGAACAGTCATGGCTAAAGAAAGCTATGCAACAAGTGCCTCCACAAAGCAGCTAGTGATAACACAAGCATTTACAAATGCTACACAATATGAAAAGGATTCAAGAAGATGGAAAGAAATAACGGACGCCATTTCCTACTTAAAATCCCTCGTTAAAATTGCACGTCAATTTTTAAAATATATGTTTACAATTCATTTTCTAGTTTTCATATGGCACTATTAATATGTCTCATTCTTACAATAAATGCAAGTTACTTACTTTAACCTTTTAGGGAACTGTCATTAAAACTAATGTGACCTTTCTTATAAGACATTTTCATTTCAAGTGATGTGTGCTATGACTTAAATTGTTGAAATATTTAGTAAATAACCATAAACAGTTCATTGGTGTGGGACTGTGGTAGCCTAGTGGGTAAGGTGCTGGACTATGGCCCAGAAGGTCCAGGGTTCAAATCCCACCTCTGCCAAGCTGCCACTGTTGGGTCCTTGAGCAAGGACCTTAACCCACAATTGCTTGAATTGTAAGACTGTACCAATTGTAAGTCGCTCTGGATAAGGGCGTCTGCTACATGCTGTAAATGGTGTGTTTATTTCTCCTGTGATTTTAAAATCACAACAATATGCACTCTTTCATTAGAAGTCCCAGCTTTAATACTTTAGTACAAACCTTGTCAGTGAACTCCAAAGCCAAAAAAAACCCCAACAACCCCAAAACAACATAATCGTTCATTAATCGTAATCGAGGTAAAATGTTCAATTGGTCGTGATATTGATTTGAGGTCTTATCATCCAGCACTAAGCCCTACTGTCCAAATGTCCACCCACAGGAATCATGGTGCTTGTGCCACATTCCGACCCTCCCATCAGCATGGTGCAACAGAAATGTAGATTCAACTGACCAGACAATGCTTTTCCACTGTCCAGTGGTCCAATTTTTGCACTACTTTGGACACTGGAGGTTTTTGTCTTTTGTTGTGTTAATGTTTCCATTAGACAGCAATGGCACTTGATCTGCTCTTCTTCTGTTATAGGCGATTTGTGCTAAGGAACGACAAAGCACACTTGATGCATCAGCACTGTATTTGTCTGCAATTTGCTTGACTGTGCACCACCTGTTTGTCAGAACGATCCTTGACATTTTTCTCTGATCCCTTGATTCAACGAGTTGTTTACATCCACCCTTTCACTGGTTGCTTTTCCTCAATCACACTTCTTCTTCTTCTGGCTTCTCCCTTTATCAGGGGTCACCACAGCGAGTTAAACGTTTCCACCTCACCCTGTCCTCCACGTCCTCTACTCTCACCCCAACTCCCTGCATATCTTCATTTACCACAACCATATAACTCCTCTTCGGTCTTCCTCTTCGTCTCTTGCCTGGCAGTTCCATCTCCAACATCCTCCTACCAATATATCCACTATCCCTCTGCACATGTCCAAACCATCTCAGTCTTCCCTCTCGAATTTTGTCTCCCAATTTTCCAACCTGTGCTGTCCCTCTGATGATCTCATTCCTAATCCTGTCCACCCTAGACACTCCTAAAGAGAACCTCAACATCTTAAGTTCTGCCACCTTCAGCTCTGCTTCCTGTCTCTTTGTCAGTGCCACTGTCTCTAAGCCATACAACAAGGCTGGTCTCACTACTCTCTTATAAATCTTTTCTTTCACTATTGCTGCGACCCTTTTTGTCACCACAGCACTCCTGACACTCTTCTCCACCCACTCCATCCTGCCTGTACTCTCTTCTTTACCTCCTTTCCACACTCCCCATTTCCTTGGACAGTTGATCCCAAGTACCTGAACTCCTGGACCTTTGTGACCACTGATCCCTGTAGCCTGACTGTTCCATCTGCCTCCCTTTCATTTACACACATGTATTCTGTCTTACTACAGTTGACTTTCATTCCTCTCCTTTCCAGATTATACCTCCATTTTCCTCAATCACACAATTCTAAGTATATTCTCAACACTGTTGCACATGTAAATACAACAACTTTTCAAAATATTGGCCCTGGCTGGCTAGTTGAGCACCGATGACCATTCTTTGTTCGAAGTCACTCAGATTATGGATTCACATGAACCTGATCCACAGAAAACTTTCTTTTTTTTGCTTCACTCACCTGTCTAATTTCCATACAAGGAAGCTTAAATAGTGAAAAGGCAGGCGTCTCTTTAAAAAAAAAATAATAATAAAAAAATAAAAAAATAAACAGTGACCACTCAGTGGTATTTAATGTTTTACCTTTTCAATTTTTGTAAATACAGGTTCATTCTGAATTTCTTCAACATGTTCCAAAAAAGTGGGGTCAGGGGCAACTTTGGCTGTGGAATGTTCCACACACATCTGTTTGGAACATCCCACAGGTAAACAGGTGAACTGGTGACAAATTGGTACAAAAGAAGCATCCACAAAAGGCTCAGCTGGTTACAAGCAAGGATGGGTTAAGGATCATTACTCTGTAAAAAACTGTGTAGTTCCATAGTTGTACAGAACGTAGGGATTTCACCATATATTGCCCATAACATTCTTTACAGATTTTGGAAATCTGGAGAAATCTCTGGCTGAAGACTAGAGATTTGCATGGCCATCGATCCCTCAGCTCAGCATTACAAACTGAAATGCCTATATTAATTACAGATATAATAGCATAGGCTCAGCAATAATTCAGAAAACTATGGTAAACACAGTATGGCAGCATATACAAATTCAATGTATGGAATCTATCTATTTTAGCTAAATAACATCTCTGCAGTCCAGTCCCTTACCAGACCTTGGAATGTTAATTGGCTGAAGTCTTACATCAAACAAAATTAGTAAATCTTTTACCTTCAAAGTTACAATTAATATCATAAATGTCTATAAGATTGACAAATGTTGTCGGTAAAGTGGTGTAAAACATTGGTAAACACACCCCTGTTCCATCTTTTTTGGAAAAAGATTCAGGCATCAAATTCAGAATTAACATATTTACTGAAATCATGAAGCTGATAGGGTAAAACTTTAATATTTAGCTGAATGTTTGTCAAATAAATACAAGCATTTACAAATAATTGTATTCCATTTTAAATTTGTAGTTGTACAATTAGTTGGCACATGCCAGGATGCCAAAAGAAAGCATTTACTCTCAGTCTAAGCTCCTGCCACTACTATAAGTCACTAGAACTTTAACTGAAATCATTTTTCTATGATCAGATGATATTAAATTATACTCCAAAGATACTGAGTGCCTCGTAAGTAAACATGACACCATGGATCCTGTGAAGTACTAAGCAGCTACAATTGAGCCAAAACATATGTTCAATCCACAAAAAATAATTAAATGACCATGGTATTACTACCCTGAGAGCTTACCACCTTATTAGGATTTTACTGATGCAACCAAGCATCAGGAACAACTTCAAAAAAAAACAACTATGTGTTTTTTAGATTTTTCAGTAGTACTTTTGTAAGTTTCTTTTGGGTACAGATTGCTCCTAAATGCAGAGGTGGCCTTAACTGTGACAAATGCCGCAAACTCATTTTTTATGTATATCCCTGAGAATACACAGTGTAGGTGATACCACACTGCCACAACAAGGGATGATCCCCCACATCCAGCCTCCCTGTCCTCAGACACAACCAGTTGAGGAAGTATAATTTGTGACCCAGCCCAAAAGCATTGCCAATACTCCAGCCTGGGTCAACGGGGCAATGGGCAAGAGAATTGTGGTTTTGTTAAAAACTCTATATATGTTTTAATAGAATATATTCTATTAAAGGTGAAATTAGGCTAACTAAAGCTAAGCTTTTACCAAGGGTGCTAACAATTCTGGAAATGTACAGGGCAGCGGTAAAAAAAACCATGTCTGGTTACTATAGCACATTATAAAGCTATTTATGTCTAACTGATTTGTGTAATTAATTGGAAAACTGTACTTTTACGCCCACTACAAGAGCATGTGTATGTGCATATATTTATGCATGCATATGTCTGCGTGTCTTCACCTGCACACTCAGGAAGATTTCAGTGTGATCAGTGTGATCTCAGAGTGGCTGCCGATTCTCATTGGAATTCCATAATAACCAGTTCCTGATGTAACGTAGACCATAGTATGCTCCGAGACATGGTATAGTCCACAGAAATATGGATTCACCAGAAACGCCAAGAGAGTGAAAGGGAATATCTGGCCAGCGTGAGTGTGACCTAAATACAAAACACCACATTATTACACAAGTACGATTCGTCACATATGGACACAGACGGTTAAAATTTATTTTGATCCCCATGGAAAATTGTTAATGCCTAGATAACAGAACAAAATGGACTGGATGGATGGTTGGCTCTGTGGTTAGGGTTCTTAGTTACAGCTTGAGGGTTCAATCCACCATGCTGCCACTGCTATGTCCCTGAGCAAGGTCCTTAGCCCTCTCCGCTCCAGGGATGCCACATTGTGATATACGAAGAGAAGAGAAGAATTTTGTTGTACTGTACACGAGTGCAAAAGTATATACAGTATGACAATAAAGGCTGTTTACTGTTTTACTACTGAATCAATCTCGGAAATGGATCCTCTCATTTCTTGTAACATAACAGGTAGGGGAGGGTATTGTATTTATATATTCAATATCACATCAGCATCAATGGTTATTCGTGAAAGGAGCATGGTTATAATGATAGTCAAACACCAACCATTGTGCCAGGAAAACATACCAGGATTGAGCATCCCAACATAGACTCTGTTTACACTGAGTTTTCATGCATCTTGTATCCTGATTGTAGGGGTGGGCAATATAATGATATTTTATCGTATTGTGATAAATTTGGTTAGTGTGATAGACGATATGCTTTTCTGAGTATATCGAGGATATCGTCACTGCTTAAAGAACACTGATCACCTGCATGTTTCATTATAAAGAGTGTAATTAGTCTCTGTGCAGCAAGCAAGTAGTGAGTAGTGAGACCTCGTTTACACTGTTGTGTATCTTGTATTTGGATTGTATCCTGATAAGACTTTAAACACATGCATTTCCCTTGAATATTCAACCTAGTTCAGTGTATTTTGATTCCAACTTGTAACACTACAAAATGTGGAAAAGTTAAATTGGGTGAATACTTATAAAAGGCACTGTAATCTTCAGAGCACGTACCTGACAGTACTAAGTTGATGTCTGGCCTTTGCTGGAGGGCCTTCTTAGCAGCATGAGGCTGATGAGCCAGAAGAATAATCGGATGCTCTTCACTACAGCCACTCAAAGCCTTCTCAATATCCATCCCATGACCAGGGTACCTAAACAAATACAAAGAAAGATATACCACTTACATGAATATGTATATACAGTGGACCTCCACTGCCTGAGAGCACTAGCAAAAATGTTTCTATTTTGTGTTTTCTAAATAAAATCACTAGCATAACTAGCATAACAGTCTGAATGAAAAGTTGAATCTAAAAAAAAATGCATTTACACCAAATACTTTTCAGAATTCATACAGTGTGCAAAAAAGTATTTAGTCAGTCACTGATTGTGCAAGTTCTCCGACTTGTCAACAAAATAACAAAAGAGACAAAATGACAAAACAAAAAAAAAATCAGGAAATCACATTGTAGGATTTTTAAAGAATTTAATTGTAAATCATGGTGGAAAATAAGTATTTGGCCAATAAATTTGGTTCAGCTCAATACTTTGTAACATAACCTTTGTTGGCAATGACAGAGGTCAAACGTTTCCTGTAAGTCTTCACCAGGTTGGCACACACTGTAGCTGGTATTTTGGCCCATTCCTCCATGCAGATCTCCTCTAGAGCAGTGATGTTTTGGGGCACACGGACTTTTCAACTCCCTTCACACATTTTCTATGGGGCTGAGGTCTGGAGACTGGCTAGGCCACTCCAGGACCTTGAAATGCTTTTTATGGAGCCACTCCTTCGTTGCCCGAGCGGTGTGTTTGGGATCATTGTCATGCTGAAGACCCAGCCACGTTCCATCTTCAATGCTCTCACTGATGGAGGGAGGTTTTGGCTTAAAAATCTCACCATACCTGGCCCCTTTCATTCTTCCCTTAACACGGATCAGTCGTCCTGTTCCCTCTGCAGAAAAACAGCCCCAAAGCATGATGTTTTCAACCCCCATGCTTCAACAGTAGGTATGGTGTTCTTGGGATGCCAACTCAGCATTTCTTCTTCCTCCTCCAACACACGGCGAGTTGAGTTTATAAAAAAAGGTCTATTTTGGTTTCATCTGACCACATGATATATTCTCCCAATCCTCTTCTGGATCATCCATATGCTCTCTGGCAAACTTCAGACGGAACCTGGACATGTACTGGCTTAAGCAGGGGGGCCACGCCTGGCACTGCAGGATCTGCGTCCCTCTTGGCGTAGTGTGTTACTGATGGTAGCCTTTGGTTACTTTGGTCCCAGCTCTCCTGCAGGTCATTCATCAGGTCCCTCCGTGTTTAGTTTTGGGAACTTTTGCTCACTGTTCTCATTATCATTTTGAGATCTTGCGTGGAGCCCCAGATCGAGGGAGATTATCAAATGGTCTTGTATGTCTTACAATTGCTCCCACAGTTGATTTATTCACACCAACCTGCTTGCCTATTGTAGATTCACTCTTCCCAGCCTGCTGCAGGTCTACAATTTTCTTCCTGGTGTCCTTCGACAGCTCTTTGGTCTTGGCCATGGTTGAGTTTGGAGTCTGACTGTTTGAGGCTGTGGACAGGTGTCTTTTATACAGATAATGAGCTCAAACAGGTGCCATTAATACAGGTAACGAGTGGAGGACAGAAGAAGTTACAGGTCTGTGAGAGCCAGAAATCTTCTTTGTTTGTGGGTGACCAAATACTTATTTTCCACCATGATTTACAATTAAATTCTTTAAAAATCCTACAATGTGATTTCCTGGATTTTTTTATCATTTTGTCTCTCATAGTTGAAGTGTAGCTATGATGAAAATTAATTTACTTAATTATTTTAATTATTTCTTAATTCGAAGTAGGAGAACTTGCGCAATCAGTGACTGACTAAAACTTTTTTTGTCCCACTGTAAATATTTGTCACCCTGACCTAAAGAAAATCATGCATTTATGGGGTACATGAAGACAGAGTGGCTTTCTCAGTATTCAGCAATTCATCATTCAGTTTGATTTACCAGTTTGGGTTCACTGCTGCTGGCATCTGCTGCAGATGCAGATCTAATGCAAAAGACTAACTGATAACGTCTCATAAAATTCAAAATTTGCGAAGCAGTTAACATGACGTAGATGTAATGAAATATGGGTGTCGGCATAGCCCATGTGGTATTTTTTAAGCACAAAAAAGTTAATTTTATTTAAAAAAAACTATCCATAATAATTAAATAATTCCTTAAATGTTATAGAATTACTAAGTACATTTTCCAAGGTCATCTGGCATACCACTTCGTGCTCATTCAATTACCACCAGTGGAACATGTACCACAATTTGATAACCAGTACTTTATATGATATGCAACTAAACATATTGTATTAAATTTGAAAAAATTCAAAAGAGAAGTATTTTCAGTAGTAACCTCAGTCTTTTGGCACTGTGCCTAGAAAATCATCGTACTACACTTTAAGGCAACTATTGTGCTTTAAAAGTTCTAGCGACAAATTATTGATCAGAAAACTAGCAAGAACTAATAAAAACTAAAGATAATGGGAGGGGGAACATAAAACTCAAACTAACATGGCTGGGTGTTTAAAATCTTCTAAAACATCTTTTGTCTTGATTTTCTTAAAAGATTACTCGGTAGTTGGTAATCCGTCACAGTCTAACAGGTCAGTCCAGGTTTGAAACCTATAGAGAATATTTTATCTCAAGTTAAACACAAACAACCTGGGAAACAATTTACAACTACAAATGGTGTGAAAAAGTGTTTGCCCCCTTCCGGATTTCCTATTTTTTTGCATGTTTGTCACACTTAAGTGTATTGGAACATCAAACCAATTTTAATATTAGTCAAAGACAACACAAGTAACCACAAAATGCTGTTTTTAAATGAAGGTGTTTATTATTAAGGGAGAAGAAAATCTAAACCTACATGGCCTTGTGTGAAAAATTGTTTGCCACTAACCCTAATAACTGGTTGGGCCACCCTTATCAGCAACAACTGCAACCAAGCGTTTGCGATAACTAGCAATGAGCCTTTTACAGCATTGTGGAGGAATTCTGGCCACTCATCTTAGCAGAATTGTTGTAATTCAGCCACATTGGAGGGTTTTCCAGCATGAACGGCCTTTTTAAGGTCATGCCACAGCATCTCAGTAGGATTCAGGTCAGGACTTTGACTAGGCCACTCCAAAGTCTTCATTTTGTTTTTCTTCAGCCATTCAGAGGTGGACTTGCTGGTGTGTTTTGGATCATTGTCCTGCTGTTCGTTTCAGCTTGAGGTCACGAACAGATGGCTGGACATTCTCCTTCAGGATTTTTTGGTAGACAGCAGAATTCATAGTTCCATTTATCACAGCAAGTCTTCCAGGTCCTGAAGCAGCAAAACAGCCCCAGACCTGCTGCTATAATGTTCTCTTTCTGAAATGCTGTGTTACTTTTACACCAGATGTAATGGGACACACAAAGAGTTCAACTTTTGTCTCGTCAGTCCAAAGAATGTTTCCCAACACGTCTTGGAGGATCATCAAGAGTGTCTGGAGAAATGAGACGATCTTTAATGTTCTTTTTGCTTAGCAGTGGTTTTCGTCTTGTAACTCTGCCATGCAGGCCATTTTTGCCCAGTCTCTTTCTTATGGTGGAGGCACGAACACTAACCTTAACTGAGGCAAGTGAGGCCTGCAGTTCCTTGGATGTTGTTGTGGGGTCTTTTGTGACTTCTTGGATGAGTCGCCGCTGCGCTCTAGGGGTAATTTTGGTCGGCCGGCCACTCCTGGGAAGGTTCACCACTGTTCCAGGTCTTCGCCATTTGTGGATAATGGCTCTCACTGTGGTTCGCTGGAATCCCAAAGCTTTAGAAATGGCTTTATAACCCTTTCCAGACTGATAGATCTCAATTACTTTCTTTCTCAATTGTTCCTGAATTTCTTTGGATCTCGGCATGATGTGTAGCTTTTAAGGATCTTTTGGTGTACTTCACTTTGTCAGGCAGGTCCTATTTAAGTGCTGTCCTGATTGAGAACAGGTGTGGCAATAATCAGGCCTGGGCATGGCTAGAGACCAAGAACTCAGGTGTGATAAACCATAGTTATGTTTGAACAAGGGGGGGCAATCACTTTTTCACACAGGGCCATGTAGGTTTGGATTTTTTTTCTCCCTTAATGTTTTTTCTCCCTTGTTCCGAAACACTTAGGTGTGACAAACAGGCAAAAAATAAAAAATCAGGATGGGGGCAAACACTTTTTCACACCACTGTATTTGTCAACTGTTTGAAGCCATTACCATTGAGTGGAAGAACACTGATTTTGCAATTTTGGGTTTGATCCATTTTTTTCCACTTTTTGGTACAGCCACCTTTTGTTGTAAATACATTCTTAGTCGGTTTGAATATCTCTAATATCTCTACCAGCTTTGCAACCTAGACTGATGAATATTTGCCCATTCTTTCTCACACAATTGTTTGAGTTCTATCAGATTTCATGGTGAGTGGCAATGGACTGCACGTCCATGCACAGATTTGTCACTGGACTTAGATCAGGGCTGTAACTCATTCACCTTCCTATCCTTAAGCCATTCTGATGTTTTTGGTGATGTATTTAATGTTGTTGTTGTGCTTAAAGGTGAACCACCTGCCATCTTCAATTGTGTAGCAGAGGCCCACATGTTTTCTTTGCAGAATCCAATTTCCATTCAACCCTGACCAGCTGCTGAACAAAAACACATACAGCATATGTTGCCACCACCATGCTTCATAGTAGGTATGTGAAGATAATGGGTCAATAATTACAAAAAACGTTTGTCTCTTGATACAACGGCCACACAGTAAGTGGTGCATGAATGTTTGTAAAGCCAATTTTCACACCAAAAAGTAAATAAAGAGAAAAGTAAAAACACTGCATTCTAGAACAAGATCTCGTCTGTGAAACATGGTGGTGGTGGTGGTATAATGGTTTGGCCCAGTGTGCTGCATCTGAGTCAGGATGGTTTTCCATCATTGATGGAAAATATCAGGGTAACTGTTCCATGAACTCAGTCTCAAGAAAACATGTTTCATGCAGCATGACATGAGAAAGCCAATGAACAGCCCAGAGTTGTGAAAGCTTTTCCATAAGAAGAATTGAGCTAAAATTCCTCCAAGCCAACGTGCAGGACTGATCAATTGTTAGCAGAAAGTTATGGCTGCACAAGAGGGTCACACCAGATAATAAAAGCAAAAGGTCACATACTTTTCCCATTAACAGATGGGTAAAATTGGATAATTTTCCTCAATAAATAAATAACCATGTATAATATTTTAGTGTCATTCGTCTAACTTGTCTTTCTTTATTTGTGTGAAAAATGTATGCAGAAATATAGAAAATTTAGTAGCGTAGCACTTTTTTAGAAGAGACTTCTTTCTTGCCGCCCTGCTATATAGGCCAGCTTTCTGTAAAGCTTGTGAGGAAGGTTGGTCTGTAGATGTGACGGCAATATCAGTCATAAAGCATGTTTAAGTCCTTCAAATCTGCCACTGGCCTCTTGGTAGACTCCCTGATCAGTATCCTCCTGGATCAGACAGTTTGGACTGGTGTTGATTTAGGAAA
Organism: Ancistrus triradiatus; assembly: GCA_025084515.1. Taxonomy (NCBI): domain Eukaryota; kingdom Metazoa; phylum Chordata; class Actinopteri; order Siluriformes; family Loricariidae; genus Ancistrus; species Ancistrus triradiatus. Next base: position 75,644 of record JAJAGP010002152.1, on the reverse strand, counting down.
GGTGTTGATGTTGCCATACACTTTACACCTCTCAAGGATGCTCTAAATGGTATTCTTATGCATACTTACAGCCTCTAAAATCATTGGTATCCTTCTCCAAAATTCTTTGCACCACCATGCACCTTCCTGTTCTCAAGATACAGCCGGTTTTATTCTGAAGCAATCAAGACTATTCATTCATCAATTCGTTTGTTCACTTTCTTATCCAATTAATCCTTTACAGGGCCGCGGGAGAGTCCGTGTCCAGCTGGCGGCATAGGGCGCAACGCAGGAACAACCTTAGACAGGGTGTCAATCCATACAATACACTCATACACACACAGACACACACAAAGGACACTTCACAAACACCAATTAACCTAACAAGCATGTCTTTTGACTGTGGGAGGAAACCAGAGTACCCGGAGTAAACCTACGCGGACATGGGGAGGACATGCAGACTCTGCACAGAAAGGACCCAGACCGTTCCACCTGAGATTGAACCTAGGATCTTCTTGCCGTGAGCCGACACAATCAAAACTAGTACAACTGATGTCAGGTGTCACTTGATGATCTGGAAAGAGATGGACTGTACCTGAGCAAGTTTATAATGGTGACTCTAAATGGGCTGATCCAAACCAGGTGTTTTACAAATAAAATTATAATAATTTATCAGCTTTTTAAAAGTTTTATTTTCACTTTGATATTGAGGGTTTATGTATGTATGTATACAATACAAAAGCGGATAAGAAAGTGATTGAATGAATGCATATTATTATGAAAGCTCCACACCTATCTTACAGTAAATGATCAACACAATGATAATGGGTCTAAACTAACAAAGCATATCACTACCTACATATGCCACACCTGTGCCGTCAGGATAAAGTACTCTGATCTGTCGCAACAAACCGAGCTGAAGGTATCCTACTGGACTGTAACAGTTAGCATTTTAATCAGACAGAACGTCATAACCTTTTTTAACAAGGTGGTAAGTTGACACACTAACCGTAGCATGCTCGCTTCCAGGTCATCAATGCCAGCCAGACAGATCCAATCATGGCTTTTTCCAGGCTGAAACACTCGAGCGTGGCTGTTATGAAGAGGTTTGATTCCCTTCGAGAGCAAGAACTCGAACCATCCATTCACATCACCAGTATAGTAGTCATGATTTCCTAATGCCCACAACAGCACAGCACTGTATTGACTTTACAAATATTATTGCCAGTCATGTCCTTCATTCATATTCAGGCCGTACCTGTAGCAAAATATGAGCCCAGTCGTGCATGGATGTGGCCCAGTGGTTCAGCAGCAGTCCTCAAATGGCTTACCTGAGAGTCTGTCAAATCACCGACTATCACCACTACATCTAAACACAGCATAAACACACAATACACTTCATAAACGGGTGCACACTGTGACAGCAGTTGACTTGTAATGTAGTTGGCTACATATAGTGGTGCTTGAAAGTTTGTAAACCCTTTAGAATGTTCTATATTTCTGCACTAATATTTCATATTAGTGAGTGGAAAAAGTATGTGAACCTCTAGGATTAGCAGTTAATCTGAAAGTGAAATTAGAGTCAGGTGTTTTCAATCAATGGGATGCCAATCAGGTGTGAGTGGGCACCCTGTTTTCTTTAAAGAACAACCATCTAACAAAGTCTGCTCTTCACAGCACACGTCTGTGGAAGTGTATCATGGCACAAACAAAGGAGATTTCTGAGGACCTCAGAAAAAAAGTTATTTTTTTTTTTTTTTTTAATGCCACAGCGCTGGCAAAAGGTACAAAACCTCTCTAAAGTTTGGACTCCACCCAATTCCACAGTCAGACGATTGCTGGTTATGCAAATGGAGGAAATCAAGACCCTGTTACCTCCCCAGAGCGCTCGACCAACAAGATTCAATCCAAGAGACGGATGTGTAATAGTTGGTGAGGTCACAGAGCGACCCCAGGGGTAACTTCTAAGTAACTGAAGGCCTCTCTCACATTGGCTAATGTTAATGTTCATGAGTCCACCATCAGAAGAACATGAACAACAATGGTGTGCATGGCAGGGCTGCAGGAGCAGCCACTGACCCTCTCCAACAAACATGCTGTCGTCTCAGTTGCCTAAAGATCCCACATGGAAGAGCCAGAAGGCCATTGAAGAATGTTTGTAGATGGATGACGCACCAAAATAGAACTTTTGCGTTAAAAGAAAAGACGTTAGTTGGAGCAAGGAAAACACTGCATTCCAGCACATAAGAACCTTATCCATCTGTGCAATACATGGTGGTGCTTAAGTATCATGGTTTGCGGACTGTTTTGCTGATGGGCAGGAGGCTTGCCCTCATTGAGAGGAACAATGAATTCTGAATGATATCAGATAATTCAAAGAAAGTTCTGTATGGCGGAATGGGCTAAGTTCCTCCAAGCGCGTGTGCAGGACTGATCAAACAGTTACCGGAAACGTTGAGCTGCAGTTATTGACTGCACTGGGGGGTCACCACCAGTACTGAAAGCCAAAGCGGTCACATACGTTTACCACTCACTATATGTAATATTGGATAATTTTCCTCAATAAATCAAAGGACCAAGTATATATTGTGTCTCATTTGTTTAACTGGGTTCTCTTTATCTACTTTTAGGACTTGTGTGAAAATCTGATGATGTTTTAGGTCATATTTATGCAGAAATACAGAAAATTCTAAAGGGTTCATAAACTTTCAAGCACCACTGTACAATGGTGTGTTCAAATTGTACACCTTACAGTTTCCCTGGAAAATTGAAACACCCTCCAATAATTTTCTTAATCTAAGTACCCCAACTCTTCAGCAGAATGTGTTCAAATGAGACACTAGTATGTGTATTTACAATTACAGCATTCAGCAGACATCTTAGTAGTGCTGAGCGATATACCAGTTCAGCTGGTACACCGGTGTTAATTTCCCGTAAGGTATGCATTTTTCAAATACCTCCATACCGGTGCATAGCTCTAACAAATAGGCAGCAAATTAAATATTATTTTTCACTTCTAGAAGCGCTGCTGAGCTCGGAGTAGAACTACATCATCGAACAGCATGCTGGGCTAGCCAGGTAGCATAACACACACCACAGCCTAGAAACAGTCTGTTAACAGCTGGCTCCGTCAGATTAATGAACAGAACACAGAAATGGATTATAAAGCGAGATCGGCGAAGCAAAAAAAGAACCACATTATTATAACGCAGTAACTCAAGACGGATTCAGAGCAATAATCGACACACTGGGTATGTCTTACCAGAATGAAAATACTTCAGCCAAAAAAGCACATCTCTTTTTTAAGCTCTGTTTTTAATACGTTGCAGATAGCACAATAAAAAATGTTTATATTCGGCAGCTGTTTCATGCATTCTGATGTGTGTAAATTTTTGTGGGGGAAGTAAACCCTTTAGCAATCAAAGTCTTAAGTAAATACAAAAATACATACATACATACATGTGTGTATACTGAAGGAACTAATTATTTTATCCCTCGCTGATTTTGTAAGTTTGTCCACTGACAAAGAAATGAACAGTCTATAATTTTAATTGCAGGTTTATGAGATAGTATATCAAAAAGAAGATATAATATCGAAAAGAAAATCCAGAAAATCACATTATATAAAATATATAAATTAATTTGCATTTCACTGAGTGAATAAGTATTTGATCCCCTAGCAAAACAAGACTTAATACTTGGTGCCAAAACCCTTGTTGGCAAGCACAGAGGTCAGACGTTTCTTGTAGTTGATGACCAGGTTTACGCATATATCAGGAGGAATTTTGATCCACTCCTCTTTGCAGATCATCTCTAAAGCTTTATGGTTTTGAAACTGTCACTTGGCAACTCAAAGCTTAAGCTCCCTCCACAGGTTTTCTATGGGATTAAGGTCTGGAGACTGGCTAGGCCACTCCATGACCTTAATGTGCTTCTTCTTGAGACACTCCTTTGTTGCCTTGGCTGGATGTTTTGGGTCATTGTCATCAGACCCATCCACAACCCATTTTCAGTGTCCTGGCAAAGGGAAGGAGGTTTTCACTCAGGATTTTACGGTACATGGCCCCGTCCAACCCCCAATCGATGCAGTGAAGTTGTCCTATGCGCTTAGCAGAGGCACAGTAATTTCATCATAGCTATTTTTTTTAACACTCAACGATAAGAAAAATATTGTAAAGATCTTTCAAGAATTTAAGTGTAAATCATGGTGACCGAAATAAGTATTTGGTCACCCACAAACAAGCAAGATTTCTGGCTCGCACAGACCTGTAACGTCTTCTTTAAGGAGCTCTTCTGTCCTCCACTCATTACCTGTATTAATGGCACCTGTTTGACCTCGTTATCTGTATAAAAGACACCTGTCCACAGCCTCAAACAGTCAGACTCCAAACTCAAGACCAAAGAGCTGTCAAAAGACACCAGGACAAAAATTGTAGATCTGCACCAGGCTGGGAAGAGTGAATCTACAATAGGTAAGCAGGTTGGTGTGAATAAATCAACTGTGGGAGCAATTGTAAGAAAATGGAAGACATACAAGACCATTGATAATCTCCCTCGATCTGGGGCCCCACGCAAGATCTCATCCTGTGGGGTCAAAGTGATCATGAGAACAGTGAGCAAAAATCCCAGAACTACATGGAGGGACCTGATGAATGACCTGCAGAGAGCTGGGACCAAAGTAACAAAGGCTACCATCAGTAACACACTATGCCGAGAAGGGCTCAGATCCTGCAGGGCCAGCCGTGCAAAAGCGTCTGAAGTTTGGCAGAGAGCATATGGATGATCCAGAAGAGGACTGGGAAAATATCATCTGGCATAATATCAGAACTTTTTGGTACAAACTCAACGACTGATCCGTGTTAAGGGAAGAATGAACGGGGCCATGTATCATGAGATTTTAAGCCAAGACCTCCTTCCATCAGTGAGAGCATTGAAGATGGAACGTGGCTGGGGCTTCCAGCATGACAATGATCCCAAACACACCGCTCGGGCAACGAAGGAGTGGCTCCGTAAAGAGCATTTCAAGGTCCTGGAGTGCCCTAGCCAGTCTCCAGACCTCAACCCCATAGAAAATGTGTGGAGGGAGTTGAAAGTCCATGTTGCCCCAAAACATCACTGCTCTAGAGGAGATCTGCATGGAGGAATGGGCCAAAATACCAGCTACAGTGTGTGCCAACCTGGTGAAGACTTACAGGAAACATTTGACCTCTGTCACTGCCAACAAAGGATATGTTACAAAGTATTGAGTTGAACTTTTGTTATTGACCAAATACTTATTTTCCACCATAAGTTACAATTAAATGCTTTAAAAATCCTACAATGTAGGATAGCTGAAGTGTAGCTATGATGAAAATTACAGACCTCTCTCATCTTTCTAAGTAGGAGAACTTGCACAATCAGTGACTGACCAAATACTTTTTTGCCCCAATGTAAAAAGAACCCCCCCCCCCCCCAAAAAAAACAAAAAACAAAAAACAATACCATGATATACCATGAAACCAATATAATTCTTAAAAATACCATAATACAAAGTTTTGGTCATACCGCCCAGAACTACATCATTGTCTAGTCACTTACAAATGATACGATCCTACAAGGTACAATTGAAGCAATTGTGGATTAAGACCTTGCTCAAGGGCCCAACAGTGGCAGCTTGGTAGTGCTGGGATTACCCCCTGGATCTTCTGGTTAATAGTCAAGTACCATAACTCAGTGGTGTAGGTGTACAAAGCTTAGATATGTGAGCACATGTCCAGGAGAGCAGACAAACAATGGCAATTCGCATAGCTTATAGGTGCATTATCACCACCGACTGGACTGGATTACGTGCATTCTAGTTTGAACACTGCACTATTGAGCGTTTTATTTAGAGTGCCCATGTTCAAAGTTTGAATTTTTGTTTGAGTTTGGGAGCAAAAAACCTCAAACGGACGTTTCAAGACCAAGGTTCCATTGTACTGTGATTTTCATGCACAGTCATCGCTAGGGTTTACAGAAAATGGTCTAAAAGAGAGAAAATATCCAGTAAGTGACAGTTCTGTGGGCAAAAATGCCTTGTTGTTGCCAGAGGTCAGAGAAGAATGACCAGACTGGTTTAGAGCTGATAGATGGGCTACAGTAGCAGAAGACCACACTGGGTGCCACTCTTGTAGGCCAAGAACAGGAAACTGAGGCTACAATCATCCTACATTTCCTACAGACTCAAAATTGGACAACAGTGACCATGGTATACCCATCTTCTGGTGGCTACTTCCAGCAGGATAATGTGCCATGTTACAAAGCTCAAATCACCTAAAACTGGTTTCTTGAACATTGCATTGAGTTCACTATACTCATTTGGCCCCCATATTTACCAGATCTCAATGCAATAGAGCACCTTGAGATATGGTGGAACAGGAGATTTGCATTATGGAAGTGCAACCAACAAATCGGCCAACATCTCTGAGGAACGTTTCCAGCATCTTGTTGTAGCTATGCCATGAGTTAAGGCAGTTCTGAAAGCAAAACGGGGTACAACCCAGTAGTAGCAAGGTGTACCTAATAAAGTGAAAGCTGAGTGTACATCGAAAACTATTAGGTAGGTTCCGACAGTCAGATGCATCTTGTGGTGATGGATGTACTTGTTTAATATGAGGCTTATTGAGTTCCATAGGTCTTGTAATGCATGAGTAATAAAATACAATCTACATGAGAAATACTGAACGAAGACACTTGTCACTGAAGACAGACGTTTTAAAGATGATTTGAATAATTTATGATTTATTTTGGAAGCCCTACCGACCCTAAACTGATATGGTCTAATCTGGTGCGCTATGAAAAAAAGTTTGGAAACCCCTGACCTAAACGAGGTCTTTAAATACTACGTAAAAACAGATTGTCAAAGATTACATTATTGTCACTCGATAGAGAAAGGAGCAATCTCTGTAAAACTGACTGGCTTTGTACTTACCTGCTTCCAGCTGATTCACCATGGTGACAATACGTTGAAGTTTGGTTCGTCCAATTGTAGGTCCCAAGTGTATGTCTGACAAAAGCACCAACCTGAGGTCGTTCATAGACGCTGGCAGTTTCTCCAGTTGAATGTCTACGGTAACAACCTGCGGAGGTCTTGCCGCATTGAACAGCCCATATACGGCCAACAGAGCCGTTACCATCAAAGCCATGACCGTCTGCTTGGCTGAGCCGCTTCCAGACCCACCTTTGTCCTTAGAACGGGAGTAGAAAAGCCGGTGGAGGCGCCCCAGAAAGCCAAACGCCATTAGGAAGAATAGGAGAATGACATAGATGCCCAAACACGTGAAGCTAAGCAGTGCCAGCCAGTGGGGTTCCGTGTCAACCAAGTAAAACATACTTAAGTAGCTGCCGTGAGCGAGCGTGAGGAACAGTAGTACCGCCGCGCGCCAACATCTTAGTGCCCATGTGTGCGCCACTGATCTTCCGCTGCATAGCCGCCTTACCAAACACTTCCAGATATACAGCGAGCCCAGGAGCAGCAGAGAATTAACGAACAGCAAAAACTGCACCCTAAACAACCGGGCACGGGTGTCCGTATCCACTCGGTCCGACAAGAGGGTCCTAGATATCAGCATAGAGAAGAACACAACCCCCGTTGCTATTCCTATCTTTCCCTCTACCGAGAGGCCAGCAAGCCGGAACATTATCGGAGCCGACGAGCGCCAAGCACACTCCGGATTATATGTTTATGTTTACAGTACATGACCCTCCGATCCTGCGAAATCGTGTTTCGCTGGCCCCACTTCCGCAAACATTTCTTCGTTCAAGGTGAAATGGGCGTGTCTTGAGCATGAGACCAATCCAGACGTCGCCCTGGCTGCTTCGGCTCGTTGCTGCGATACGTTAACGCATCCGCCATATTGGTCCAGGCAAGACTGGCGAGAATGGAGGAGCTGCGTTTTTTCTGGTTAAAATGCACAATAACCTAATTATTTTTCAACTGATTTTAATGAGTCGATTTTGTATCCAAGGCTTTTTATCTACGTGGAGTACAAACATTTTTGGACCCCAGTTACTTCGAATCTCGATAAATGATGCACAATTATTTTATTGAATACAATAAGATGTAGTCTAATAAATAATCTAATTAATAAAAAAAAACTATAACAAAACAGTTAATAAAAAAGATTACCAATAGTATAGTATATGTAGTATAAATAGTAGTATAATAGTAGTATAATCAAGTATATAAAACAGTGAATACGATATTATACAAGTATTATATTACTATTTATACTATATATAGTATGTGCTATTGCTAATCTATTACAGTTATTATTTTATTATATTAGTATTACTATTCTTTTATTATATTACTATTAGAGTAGAATCCTATAGTAACTTTTGAAGAATCTTTGAAGAATGAGAAGTTACCTAGACCAGTATGGCGACGACGTTGACGCATGATCCAGTGCCAGTGTGGCGACTAGGTAAATTAATTGTGGTGGCTTTCATGTGTGCTCATCTCGAAAAGACGATATTTACGACACCACTTGAAGGCAGCACGTCCTGTAGCGCGTGGTGCAGTTAGCACATGTAAATTATTTAGCATGTAACGATGTCAAACTTAAAGTCTAACTATTCTGGTTTTGACAGCGATGTCAATGAGACTGATTTTTTAAAATCAGTAATGGTGTATTAATAAACTACTGCATGAACAGAACACAGAATTTTGTACATTGGCAGTTTGCTTGCCAACCTGTCAAGAATGGTTTGCAGACAGATTTGTTAAGGTGGCACCCATACTATGATGCACAAAAAGTAAATAACAGGATATTCGCCCGGTCCATTCGTGTTTATTATCATTATCATTATTTCTTCTTTGTTGCTTGATGCCCTAAAATATGGCGGTCTACTACCCACTGTGCCATGGACCGTGACGTAGTTGCCCAGTCTCTATAGGATGGGCACTGCGACCCTCACCAGGCAAAGTGGAAGGAAAATGAAAGTTTGGTTAGGGGAAGAATAGTTGGCTGTGACTGCTTACTCCGATGCAGCAGGGGGCACTATGTAATACGCCTTTTATTATAAAATGTTTCACTTTGTAAGCACAGGATACAATATACAGTGTTGTATATAGGGTAAGATTTGCTGAGTGTTTTTTTCTGAAAAGTAAAATGTTGTAATGTGTTTCATTAATCATACAAGTGGCATGAATATACGTAGAAATTAGCTTCAAAGTTAAAGAGTGAAGATTAAAGGGTTTAGTTGTCACATGCACATTAGTACCACAGGTACAAAGGTGTAGTGAAATGAAATGAAATTGAGCATATTGTGATTTTTTTGTGTAAAGGCGACATTAATGGGAATATGTACATTTATTTGTGAGATGTGTTTTTGCTTATGCAGTTAAACTTGTACAGTAGTCCCCCCTTATTCACAGGCAGGGGTGCCCGTCAGGGATATTAGGTGCCAAGAACAGATATTACACCCCACCATCCCACACACCAAAAATTAACATTTAGTGGAATTCACTCTTTGGTGCAAGACCGATACTCTCTATCAGGATAGTGCTTAATGAAAAAGAAAGTCAAAATGAAAAACAAGCCAAAAAAAGTTAGAACTAAAATATGTAAATTCCATCCAATATTTCTTTCAGGAACATTGTTTTAAACATTCAAGAATTTTCTCATGTACTTGTTGACAAACTGGAGATCGTCTGCCCATCTTTGCTCCTCAAAGACTGAACATCACCTGTTTGAAATCACATTTAGGTTTTTACCTCATTACTACTCCTAAATTGCCCCGACTCAGCAGTTTTTGGAATATGCTGCAGGGCTGAAATGCAGAAATGGAGGTTTATTAGTAAATGGAATGAAGTTGACCAGAAAAAAGACATGAACTATTGTGGGTTCTGCGTTGAAATAAAAGGTAAAGTAAATTTACGGAATACTGCAGAGTTTTTTTATTTACATTTCCCATACCATTCCAACTTTATGATTTGGGGTTGTAAAAGTATTCCGAAACCCTCAGTTTCCCTATGTGTTGAGGACAGTACGAGAAAGTTGCTGTCATAAGTGGTAACAATGTCACATATAATAATAATGTAACGCGCAGACGGACGAACAGAGAGATTTGATTCCAGTGCACAGTGATATTTATTAGCAATAATCCACCTGGCACATGTGAACGAAATAAAAACAACCCAAATGAAAACAGAAAAAGAAACAACGAGATAAATACCCGAGGAAACGCGAGGAAGTAACCGCAGAAACCACACGGCGGAATGGGGAGTAAACCATGGAAGAATATGGAGAACCACGGGGAATAGAGAACACTCAGTATGCTCGGGCAGAACCGAGACAGTACTTTGCAAAGAAGGTCTCACACAGCCGAGCTTGTAAAAAGTGTAGTCCAGGTGTCCTCAATAAACAATCCAGAGCCTGTGGTCTGGAAAGGGCTCCCGGATTGGTTGATGACAGTCACGTGGTCCACCAGGGGATTGTGGGCGATGTAGTGCAGCTCGCTTACCGGAGAAAAGACTGAAGGGAAAACCAGGGTTTGACAGGGCATGGCAGATAATAACAAAATTGTTCTTCTAATGTCCACTATTATTCCAAAGAAATACATTCTAGTTTTAAATTATTAAGTTTTAGTTTCTAACAATTCCTTAATGCTGCCATGTTGTTCATTACATGACTATTTTTTTTGACCCTGCTCCAAAGAGGTTCCTTAGCCCTGCAGTCCTCATTGAGGTGTACACCTGTGATTTGTTCATTTTCCAGGCTGTAAGAGTGGTTAGGACAAGAATTTGGAACAATCCTTGCAACTTTTGTCATTTTTCATTGGAGTCAATAGTAAAGCAGAAACTGCACAGGAAGAAATACAAATGATTTACTGAAATGAATATTTGTGTGGCAGCTCAAAATCAAATAATGTAGGTTATAGATTAAATAATCAAAGCATAGTCCCCATATCATGAACTGTTTTATATGTTGTGTTGTAAACCTAACATTGTTTGTGTTCAATGGTCACAATGTACCGGTATACTTAAAATCCATGTTTTATTCCCCTTTCTGCTGCTCTGATTAGGGGTTGCCATAGTGGATCTGATCCAAATATTTGATCTGTTTAAAGATTTTACATCAGATGTCTTTCCTGCTGTCGTTCCTTCCCATTTTATCCAGACTTGGGACCAGACTGGATGCAGTACTGAGGCGCAATGAAACCTATGCGTAAACAAGTACTTAAACTACTTTAGATCACTTACAATTCAAACAGGTTTATAAAATTATTACTGATAATTAGATTTTTGCACTTTGTCTTACTGAAACTTGGACTAGACCTGATGATCTTTATATGAATCGTCCCCTGCTGATTATAGTATGATCAAAACCCTTGTCTTAATAGCCATGGAGGAGGAGTAGTCAATTTTCCAAAGACATTGCTGCAAAATCTAACTACAAGTCTAATTGGTTTGTAATATTTATTCTTACTGTGACTGATTGAGCATGATGTAAGAAAAACCTACTTTTTCAGTTTGAAAATCTCTCTTAACTGCACACTGGGTCTTTACTCAGAGTTACTTCAGGAATTCACTCATTTCCTTTCCTGCTTGATACTTTAATCTCTTTGTAGGGTATTTTAATATGGACTTTGAAAATGAGCAAGAGCCACTTAAAATTGTGTTTGAGTTCAGTGTTTTAGAATACTTACTGTAGAGTTCAGTGTAGACATCACTCAAAATGTGATGGAACTGACTCCATGCTGTAACCATACCTTAGATCTAATATTAACATTCAGCATCGATATAGATAACCTTGTTGTTTTCCTGCAAAATTATTCTATCTCTGATCACCATATATTAGTATATAACCTGTAACTAGTAATATCTCCATACTGCCTTGTTATTACACCATTACGTCTGCTACTTTAGCTGCATTAATTAACAAGATTCCAGACTTAACGATGTAAACCACCAAAAGAGCCTGATTAGCACGAACATGCAACTCACCAATTAGAATGTTTGTTTAGATAAAGTTGCTCCTACTAGGAGTAAATGCATTAGGGGGAAAAATAATAGGTTTGATGACCACACACGTACCTTAAAACAAACCACTTGGTGGATTATAAAATATAAGTGGTGACATAGTAAATTAGAGGTATTTCAGATTGCTTGGAGGAATAGCATGCCAGAGAACAAACATGCCCTTCTAAAGCTAAAGCGGCATATTTTTGTACTAAAAAAGAAAAATTAGAATAAGCCTTGATGTCTTTTAAATACAGTCTCTAGACTAATTAGAATCATAACAGAAATTGTCTCTGGAATTCCACCTGATTCCAAACAGAAATTGGTTCATCGAGGTTGGTTTACTGTAACACTCTACTGACTGGATGCTCAAGTAAATCTACAAACTCAAGTTCAGTCAGAATAGAGCAGCTTGACTGCTAATAGAAATATAAGATTTGATCATATTAATCCTATCCTATCAGCTCTGCACTGGATAACAGTTAGATTTCACATTGATTACAAAATACGACACAGTATCTGAGTGAACTCACAGTCCTACAATCCATCATGTCTACTTTGTTCACAAGGTGCAGAAGTAACAGCAGGAGGAAAGGCATTCATGTCAAGGTGATTAAAAATGTACTTGTTTTTTATGTTTAAACATATTTGTTTGGTTTAAAAATTGGTTTCAGGGGCTGCAGTCTGGTATCTCAAGCCTGCCTGCTCTGACATGCATTTTGTTCAGTAGCTGGCCTGTTGTTTGGCTGAGTGTGTTGGATGGGTTATCTACATTTACATTTACATTTACAGCATTTAGCAGACGCCCTTATCCAGAGCGACTGACAATTGGTACAATCTTACAATCCAAGTAATTGTGGGTTAAGGGCCTTGCTCAAGGACCCAACAGTGGCAGCTTGGCAGAGGTGGGATTTGAACCCTGGACCTTCTGGTCCATAGTCCAGTACCTTAGGCTAGGCTACCACAGTCCCTGACTTGGTTAGGCTTCAGTCCTCGATAGAGTTGGGTTGTGCATCCTTGCCTTAGACTAAGAGCAGAGTCTGGTGTTCATTGTTAAAGAGTTTTGTGGTGATCTGGGATGTTGGGTTGCTGTCTTCATGTCTCTCTCAGATTTGTTGGTTGCTGGGGATTTTGATGGCTGATTTCCCATGTGATCCCTCTTGGCTGTGATCATTTCTGGTTCTTCCCTTTCCCTTTTTTGCTGGCAGAGTCTCATGCTACACTTGTCACAAATGTGTTCTGTTAATAGACTCTGTGTTCATAACATCACTAGCTACATATTCTGTTTTCTCTCTGGGCTCTTCTTAAGGTCTTCTTGATCCAGTTAACACACTAAGATGTTTTCCCAGGACCAGTTCCAGCTCCACTCAAGCTGTACTTCCATCATCAGTTCTAGTCGTCATACCATTAGTCAGATCACATCAGATCACACAATAACTCCCCCTCCCCTCCTCCAGTTAACTGATTTTGCCATACCAACAAACCTTTCCTGCTGAGGACATGAGAACCTATAGTACAATGACTGTAATTACCGGACTAAATAATGGCAATATATACATTCTCTATGTTATTATGTTAAATATTTTATTTATATATATTATTGTCTTATATTCTATATTTTTAAATTCACTATTTTGTCATACTATATGCTATTTGTTAATATTATGAAGTTTCTGGAATGAGATGTATGTATGTATGTATTATTATTATTATTATTATTATTATTATAGTGATTCAAAATATGAATTCAAATATAAACAAAATGGTTCACTAACCACAGAATCAAGCTTACTCAGAGAGGACCTAGATTCCTGGTCTCCAAATTTCAAAATGAAACTTACCCACTAAGACTGTCATGTCTTTATAGCGCCAGTCATAACATAAGTAGTTAAAGTGATTTTCAAAACATTTTGGACATTATTGATCCTATGTATGACCAAGAACTGGGACTGTGGGACTGTGGTAGCCTAGCGGGTAAGGTACTGGACTACTGGACTGGATTTAAACCCTACCAGAAGGTCCAGGGTTCAAATCCCACCTCTGCCAAGCTGCCACTGTTGGGTCCTTGAGCAAGACCCTTAACCCACAATTGCTTGTATTTCTCAATTTCACAATTGTAAGTCGCTCTGGATAAGGGCGTCTGCTAAATGCTGTAAATGTAAATGAAAAATGTATTACCGACTTTATAGATGTCCTAATAGGCTAATATGATTGTTCACACTAAAACCAAATGCAGAATATAAGTTAAACCCAATAATGGTTATAGTAAGAGCAGTAAATTCCACCTAAAAGAGGAAGAATCATCTTTATTTTACAAGAGAGCAAAAGTTACCAAAATCTCTTACAGAAGAGAATTATTAAGTTAGCAGTTTACATTACAACAACTGAACATAAAAAATTAAACTTACATCCCATGATATCACTGGTGGGTCTCTGAGAGGTCCTTTGTCAGGACAGTTAAGTGTCATGACAGCTGTTGCTTGTAACCTCCATGAACCCTGGGGATTCAACCTCCAATCTGGGCTCTGGAGGATCTAAAATGATTCTATGCTAAGGAATGATCTTAGATTTCTTACTATGCATTCTGCAAACTCGATGACCTTTGGAGGAGAAGACTCAGTTATAAGTAATCATGTTGCCAAAGGGACTTTGGACAAACGAGAAAATGCAGGATGCCAGTAATAGTGATATAGTTCAGTTTAAAAAGATAGTGAAAGAAGTGATAGTGAATAAACTGCTTTTTATTTCCTTAGAGTAAATTGTATATGTATGTTTGGCCTGAGAGTAAGGTAAATAGCCACAAAGACATTTTACCAAAGGTACCAGTAATTCTCTCACTGGCTGTATATACCTGCTCCTGTTTTGGTTGTTGTGTTCTACAATTATAACCTAACATTAAGGTGCAGGCAGAGGATAGAACATATGAACATACAAGCATTAATATTTACAAAAATAAATGAACAAATAAATTAAAATGAATTCCAAAAAATAATTTTAAGTAAGTGTGCTCCTGTAGACTGACAATTCTGCTGACAATGCACCTCTTTGTAAGTTTTATTTCTTAGAGGTATCACCTTCTGCAAAAATAAAGAATACTCAAGCTCAGGTCACATGACTGTGAGTCGACGCCTGCACCTACACGGCACTCATTTCAGCCAGATATCAAAATCAGTTAATGACAAATAAATAATTTTCATTCAATCATTTGCAGATATGTTGTTTAATTAGGTAACACTAGAAACTGATGTCACTATATCCTGAGCTTTTTTTTGCTATTTATGATAGTAGATGTATAACAAATACAAGATCAGTCACGTTTCTAATGTTTTATGCTTTGTGTACAAAAGGAATTCTGCTT
Source organism: Ancistrus triradiatus (assembly GCA_025084515.1). Taxonomy (NCBI): domain Eukaryota; kingdom Metazoa; phylum Chordata; class Actinopteri; order Siluriformes; family Loricariidae; genus Ancistrus; species Ancistrus triradiatus. The sequence goes on along the minus strand of JAJAGP010002152.1, from coordinate 60,324 downwards.
TAGCCACTCACAAGCCATTCAAAGTGACTTAGATAGATGTGCATGTGTGCATGTTTCCCGTGTGTAAGTGCACATGATTTCCTCTACACAGGCACACATGCTCACTTTAGCTTAGCCAAGAATATGACAAAAACAGACAAGCTACAAAAGGTGAACTGGTGAACACACTGACCTAAAACAGGACAATGAAAATATGCTGGCCAAAGGAGTGTGATTTCAGTTCAATCACTGTCATTACAAGCCATTACAAGGGACAACAATTTCAAGCAAACAGAAACCAGACCGAGTAGGAACTCAGTACAGCCCACAGCCACGCAAGTTGTTGGCAATGATTATGTCAGTAACAGCGTCAAAGACCACTTGGATGTTTCCTGTATCAGTAGCACAAGTCTGGTGACAGTAGATCTCTTTATTAGGTGAGCGATTCTTGCTCTCAAACTGAACCTGTATATATGCTGCTGCATCGTCATATGTGTTTGGACCTGCGAAAGAAACCATAATGATCTGTTTATTTATTTCATATACATATGACAATGTTTGTCTCAGTAGTTATTGTTTCTGCTTACATACCTGTATATTCTGGGAAGCATATAGACAGTGGAGATTTCTTTATCTTTTGCCCAAAAAGATCCTTCTTGTTGAGGAAGAGGATGATGGATGTGTCAACAAAGAACTTATTATTACAGATGGAGTCAAAGAGCATGAGGGATTCATGCATACGATTCTGCAGTAAGGAGAAGCAAAGGAAAAGGAACTTTGACGACTTCTAGCTGGTCAATAATTACTTTTTTAATGTACTTATGATGTATCAATCAGTTTAGGACATTTACCATTGATCAGCTTATAAGAATAATGAGAACCATTAAGTTCTCTATTATATAGCAATACTCAGGTGTATATGTCTGAGCCCAGCGTCTTAGAAGAAGTGCAAGCAATATCAAAGAAAAGCTGCCCATTCTTACAGCAGTATTTAAACAAGATTAAACCAAACCAAGTGAATCTTGTTGATGACTTAAGCAACATGACTAGATTCAGTAGAACAAACTAACAGCTAAAAATAGTTTTTCACATCAACAGACATCCTGTTCACCTTTGTCCAAACAAAACAATGTTTCCAACTTTGTCATGTTACAAAGGTGACTCTCTGGCTATAATATGTATTGAAAATGGTCAAAGTTAACAGATGAGCTTAACACATTTGATTTGACTTGATTTGACACTTGAGCAAACAGTTGCACTAACTGTTTCATTACGGATTAATCATCCACATCATTCATCAGAAAACATTACTTCAGTGCATTAGTTCAGTTTTATATACAGTGGTACCTCAGTTCTCATTCCAGAGGGTTTCTTGAGAACCAAAAAACGACAAGTACCAAGCGATTTACAATGGGGATATGTTCTGACAAATCCATAATGTAATGAGTTATATGTATCATGAACTGAGGAGTTTAACGAGTGTGTTATATGGGGTTAAGACCCAAGTGCAGGACCCAAGTTGCATCACTGTATATGTACTGTATATATGGGTGTGTTTGTGAACCCTTTAGAATGTGTTCTATATTTCTGCATAAATATGACATCATCAGATTTTCACCACAAGTCTACCTTAAATATTAGTGAGTGGAAAAGTATGTGAACCTTTGCTGCCCAGTATGTGGTGTGATCCCATGTGGGAATTTTTTTTTAGGCCCATCCTTCCTCCGTACAGAACAGCTTCAGCTCTGGGATGTTGGTGGGTCTTTTTTCCTCACATTAGCTGCTCGCTTCAGGTCCTTCAACCAACTTTCATTGGATTCACCAAGGTCAGGGACTTTGACTTTGGCCATTCCAAAACATGAACTATCTTTATTCTTCTCTTTTAAACCATTCTTTGGTAGAACAGCTTGTGTGCTTAGGGACGTTGTCTTGCTGCATGACCCACCTTCTCTTGAGGATTCGTTCATGGACAGATGTCCTGATATTTTCCTTTAGAATTCTCTGATATCATTCAGAATTCATTGTTCCATCATGATGGGCAACCCATGCTCCGCAAGCCCTGCCCAGATGCCAGCAAAACAGGTCCAAAATGAATGATACTATCGCCACCATGTTTTCACAGACGGGATATAAGTTCTTATGCTGGAATGCAGTGTTTTCCTTTCTCCAAACATAACGCTTTTCTTTTCAACTTTTAAAAAAAAAAAGTTCTATTTTGGGTCTCATCTCTGACCACAAAACATTCTTCCAATAGCCTGTCTGGCTCGTCCACGTGATTCTTTAAGCAAACTGCGGACGAGCAGCAATGTTCTTTTTGGAGAGCAGTGGCTTTCTCCTTGCAAACCCTGCCATGCACACCATGTGTTGTTCAGTTGTTCTTCTGATGGTGGAACTCATGAAAACATTAACATTAGCCAATGTGAGAGAGGCCTTTCATTGCTTAGACAAGTTACCTGGGGTCCTTTGTGACTACACCAAACTATTTTATAATTAACTAGACTAGTGAGAGGGGGCCACCACCCTCCCGGGAGAGGCGGGTGGGTCGGACGAACAAAAAGATATGCCGGGTTAAATGAATTTAGACTCATCCTGAGAATAGTACATCCCGTGTGGTTTGCGTAGGAGTGTCGCTTAGTACCCTATGATGCCGCTTCGTGGCAAATATCTCCCGGACACGGCTTGCACGTACCCCTTGCTGACCGATATTTTGGGGCTTCGTACACGTTGCCACCCCATCATGAACATTAACATTAGCCAATGTGAGAGAGGCCTTCAGTGGCTTAGAAGTTACCCTGGGGTCCTTTGTGACCTCACCAACTATTACACGCCTTGCTCTTGGAGTGATCTTTGTTGATCGACCACTCCTGGGGAGGGTAACAATGATCTTGAATTTCTTCCATTTGTACACAATCTGTCTGACTGTGGATCGGTGGAGTTCAAACTCTTTAGAGATGGTTTTGTAACCTTTTCTTGCCTGATGAGCATCAACAACTCTTTTTCTGAGCTCCTCAGAAATCTCCTTTGTTCGTGCCATGATACACTTCCATAAACATGTGTTGTGAAGAGCAGACTTTGATAGATCCCTGTTCTTTAAATAAAACAGGGTCCCCACTCACACCTGATTGGCATCCCATTGATTGAAAACAGCTGACTCTAATTTCATCTTCAAATTAACTGCTAATCCTAGAGGTTCACATACTTTTATCACTCAATAATATGTAATATTGGACCATTTTCCTCAATAAATAAATGACCAAGTACAATATTTTTGTCTCATTTGCTTAACTGGGTTCTCTTTATCTACTTTTTTTGTGTTTTGCGCAAACACAAACACAAAATAAGTGCTCAAACGATAACTAAGGGAAAAAGGAAAGACGAGCTAGTAAAGCACGTAATAATGAGGAACAGAAAGTCACTAAGAGCGCTGTGGCGAGCATAAAGGGAAACCGAAAGCATTCGGCACTAGAGAGCTATGGTGCTTTTGGTGCAGGTTGCAGAAGTGCACGAGGCACTGAGGTGAGGGACGAGGTTGGTTGCAGTGCAGTGTCCCTCAAAATGGTGAGAAATGGAGAGACTAAACTCCCCGATCCCCGAAAGGGGGAACAATAAGCCCTATAAGGAGTGCAGGGACAGAAAGGGAAAAGCAGGGGGCTCGACTCACCGCAGCAAGCGAGCCACAGCCGCTGAGGGGAACGGGGAGACTGCAAGGGCAAGCGAGGGGAGCGAGCGGCGGGATCTGACCCAATCCTGCACACGAAGTCCAGGCTTACCATATGTTGGCTAACCTTCTTCCAAAGGCAGGTCTAACCTCTGTCCCTGACAAAAGCATGAAAGGGACATGACAGCACGCAGGGGCCGACTCGTGCCTGTATGAGGCGCGTAGCAAAGGGGATAAGTGGAAGGGATGTCGTGGCGGGAAAACTACCGGCGTGGACGCCTAGCAAACGGTGAGGGTGCGATGGCGCACACTGCTTTGGGACCAACTTATATCGCCAGAAGTTAAGTACTCATACAAGTTTAAGCAAATGTGCCGAGTACCGAGCTAATGACGAGAACCGAGACAAATGTTTCTGGTCAAAATGCTTCAAGAAATAAATTTGACAAGTTCAGAGGTGGTCAAGAACTGAGATACCACTGTACCTCAAATAACAGGAAAATATTCCACAATTTCCATTAGCTACACTATGATTAAACTTGTTTAAACAAATTAATCTATCCAATTAATTGAAATTAAATTCAGATTTGTCCATTTCAAAACACCTGACTCTAATTTCACCTTCAAATGAACGGCTAATCCTAGAGGTTCACATACTTTTGCCACTCACTAATATGTAATATTGGATCATTTTCCTCAATAAATAAATGACCTAGTATAATATTTTTGTCTGATTTGCTTAACTGGGTTCTCTTTATCTACTTTTAGGAAAATCTGATGGTTTTATGCAGAAATATAGAAAATTCTAAAGGTTTCACAAACTTTCAAGCACCACTGTATAGTATAAAAGTAACTGATTTGAATATGAAGTGATTTCTTGGATTAGTGTGACCATATGACACATGTTTATTTTAGTGTGAGAGCACATTTTACCGTTGTCTCATCTTCATGTAACATTTGGTCATAGCCACTCATTGCTACACAAAAAATAATTGCTGTCACACCCTCAAAGCAGTGGATCCATTTTTTCCTCTCTGATCTCTGGCCTCCTACATCAAATAATCTAGAATGGATATAACATACAAACCAGGATTATTGTAGTTAACAACAACACAACTATTTATATATTTTAGTATACTGAAATGTAATGAATTAAAATGTAATAAAAATATAATAAAAAATAATATAAAAAATACAGAAAACTTTTTCTGTAGACCATAAAAGAAAGGTCATTTATGACCATTAGTAAGCAGGGTGTTTTCATGCATTCCTCATTAAAGTCCAGACACAACATCAGCTGCCCTAGAATGATCATTTTGAAGATCACTATATAAAAATGAAACTAAAATTATCTCTAAAAATCAGAACAAATAGAAAACAATACTACAACCCATGAAACAACACAAACAGAAACTAAAATTTCAGATGGAATTTAAAAATTATATTCAAAAAATCAGCACTACAATAACACTCATCTGGCTATAGTATCAGGACAATAAGAAAAGTTTGCTACATCGATAAAACAACACATTTGTAACAATGAAATTTAAAAGAAGCGAAATTTACCTTTTGTTTGTATAAACATTTACATACTCTAAACCATACAGGAATCACAGCCTTGTTCATAAAACTTTGTATTTCCTCTTTTTGTAGCAAGCTAGTCATCAATTCCCACCAACTAAGCTTCCACCAACTCACTACTAAGTTTGTGGGTGAGTTGGTTCCTCCTAAAAAGTTGCTTCTTTTAAATGTCCAGAACAACATGCTTTTAAGTGCACATTAACTGGCTTAAATGCATGAGACTTGTCAGGTGCCCACAATTGTCATTGTTCTGACTGGCAGCGAATGCAGAGTGCCATCCCTTTATGCTCATTGTCATATTCCTGACAATGGATGGTTGTGACTCCTTTGATTATCATATTGATATTCTTGTGGTTTGTCAGCGGTTTGCATCATCTTGCCAACCTTATGAGGTCATTCTTGGGTATTTTTTGTTATGATATTGAACTCATTAACTATTTGCTATAAAATATTAATTTATTTCAGCTTTGGGAGAGCATCAAGAGCCTTTAACCTTTTGTGTATCTAATAGTGCAGCAAACAACACGCCATGAAATGTGTAAATACAAGGCATTCAGAAAGTCTTCAGACCCTTTCACTTTACATTATGTTATTTTGAGGTCTTGTGCTACAATAAAACAAGATTCAAGTTGTCCCCCTCACTCTGCATTCAATACCCCATAATTAGAAAATTAAAAAGTGAATTTTTTAATTTTTTGCAATTCTATTAAAAAGGAAAACTAAAATTTAGCTTGGACATACATAATGAATAAGACCCTTTGCTATAACACTTGAAATTTAGCTCTTGGGCCTCCAATTTCTCTTGACCATCTTTGGGGTGTTTCTGCACCTTGACTGGAGTCTACCCGTGGTAAATTAAGTTGACTGGATTTGATTTGAAAAGACACACACTTGTCTATATAAGGTCTCACAACTAACAATGCATATCAGAGCAAAAACCAAATCGTGAAGTATTAGGAGTCACGCTTGGGCCGCTAGAGGCCAGCGTTGACTCACTATTGTGGCGTAAGCTTGCTTGGCGCGATCGCGCATGTGGCAGGCCCTATTTGGCATAATGCGCTTAAAGTGCCAACACCTGTTGTTATGGATATATAAGTACACCCTTTAGCCCACACAGGTTGTCGCATCATCGCCATACGTGCACTGCACTGATACACAGACCCTCATGTGGTCTGCACCAGCTCTCACCCAGCTATCATTATTTTCGAGAGCGCTATCTGTTTTGTCAGGGTCAGAGGTAAGCAGGCGATTTGTAGATCACCAGCTATGGGCAGTCAGGAGGCTGTTCGGTAACGTTAGGGCATAGATGTCAGCATAGGGAAAGCACTTCTAGCGCTCTAATGCTTCCTCCTCGGCTGTCTTTTTGGGCTCGCTTGCTGCTGCAAGGCTTGCCCCGCCACCTGCTTCTCGCGCCATCACCCTTCCCCTCACGATCGCCCTCATACAAGGACGATGCGCTAATTATTAGTCTCGTCCTTTTTCTCTCCGCGTTCGTGCCATTCTTCTTTAAGCGCTGAGGAAATGCTGAGGAGTTCCCGTGGCATGCCTTCGCGGACACTCCGCTTGGACTTCCGACGCTTGTGCATGCGCGGACCCATACGCCATTGGCGTAGCGGAGACATTCTGTAAGCGCACTTCAGAATAGGGGCACTGTACACTTTTCAGTGTGCATTTTCCTTTATTGTTTTATTTTCCCCTTTTTTGGTGAACAATTATTTTCTCTTATTTTAATTATATTTTGGTTCACCATTTCCATATGGAGCTAACTGCATTTGGGTCCTAAAAACATTTGTATTTTTATTTTCTTGGTTCGCCTGCTTTTTTAATATGGCGAACCGTAACCGCCTGTAGAGCTCAGAGACAGGATTGTATGGAGGAACAGATCTGGAGAAGGCTCCAAAAAATCTGCTGCACTGAAAGTTCCATAATTGGAACAGCCATGATTCTTCCTAGAGCTGGCCACTCTAACTAAGTAATCAGGGGAGAAGGGCCTTAGTAAGAGAGGTGACCAAGAACCTAATGGTTACTCTGCCTGAGCTCAAAAGATCCTGTGTGCAGATGGGAGAAACTTCCAGAAGGCCAACCATCACTGTAGCACTCCACCAATCTTGGCTTTAAGAGTGGCCAGACAGAAGCACCTCCTCAGTAAAATACACAAAAGCCCACCTATAGTTTGCAAAAAAGCACCTAAAGGACTCTCAGACTGAGAAACAAGATTGTCTGGTCTGATGAAAAGACTGAATACTCTGCCATAAATCCCAGATTGGTAGAGTGCTGCAGTGATAGTTCACCTTCTGGTCCTTTCTCCCTTCTGGAAGTGGCCCTGGGTTTTTAGTCACCTCTCTTACCAAGGTCCTTCTCTCCAATTACTTAGTTTGGTGGAGCGGGCAGCTCTAGGAAGAGTCCTGGTTGTTCCAAACTTCTCCATTTAGGAATTATGGAGGTCACTGTGCTCTTGGGAACAGTGCAGCAGAATTTGTTTTGTAGTCTTCTACAGATCTGTGCCTCCAACCAGTTCTGTCTCTGAGCTCTACGGCAGTTCTTTCCTCCTCATGGTTTTTGCTCTGATATGCATTGTTAGCTGTGAGACCTTATATAGACATGAGTGTGTCTTTCCAAATAAACAACTGAATTGACCACAGGTGGACTCCAATCAAGGTGCAGAAACATCTCAAAGATGATTAAGTGAAACTGGATTAAGAGCTAAATTTCAGGCGCCATAGCAATGTCATAGCAAAGGTCTGATTATTCATGTCCATGCAAATTTTTAAGTTTTCCTTTTTAATAAATGTGCAAAAAATTATGGGGTATGGAGTACATAATGATATGGACAAGTTTTTGATATGGATAAGTCTGCAACATATCAAAATGTGGAAAAAAAGTGGTATCAAGACTTTCCAAATGATTTGTACATAATCTCTTATTATGAGATGTATCATGCAGGTTTGAAATATGCCTGTAATTGGTTTTACTAAACTACTGCTTCAAGGTGTAAGTATGTGATGCTTTGTGATGGACTGGAGCATAGATTGGGGCGTGTGTTCCCACCTTGGTCCGTGGGATAGAAACTGGAACCCCATGACCCGAAAAAAGAGCTGGCTGAAGATGAGTGAAACAGGAAGAAGGCTGTGTTCCCTATATACTTTAAATTACAGGTTATTGGTGACATTGATACCATCACTTTTGATAACCATAACTTATCATGTATTTTATAAACAATTATTCCAGCTTTTTGGTATGTTCTTCTGGTACAATCCCAAATCAGTAATAGTTTGGAAAATGAAATAAAAAAATAAATGCAGTGTTTTTAACGTTTACTTTGACTTTTATTCATTGCAGACAGCATAAACCTGAGATATTTCATGTTTTTTCTGGTCAACGTCATTTCATTTGATAATAAACATCCATTTCTGCATTTCCGGCCTGCTGCATTCCACAAAAGTTGGGATGGTTAAAGCATTTACCACTTTGTAATTTCCTTCTCATAACACTTAAAAGACATTTTGGCACAGAGCATTATTATTTTGTCCCATTATTCCTGCAAATACGACTTAAGGTGTACAGTAGCACAGGGTCGTCGTTGTCACTTTTTTCTTTTCCAAATTCTCCATACAAATGGGGACACATCAGGACTGCATGCAGACCAGTCCAGTACCTGTATCCTTTTCTTTGTAGCCATGAGATTATAACGTGTGCAGCATGTGGTTTTGCATTGTCTTGTTTAAAAGTGCATGGACGTCCCTGGAAAAGATGACCTCAGCATATGTTGCTCTAAATTCTCAGTGTACTTTTCTGCATTAATGCTGCCATCACAGAAGTGTAAATGACCTTTGCCAAGGGAAATGATGCAACCCCATATCATGATAGAGTCTGGCTTTTGGACTTGTTGCTGATAACAGTCTAGATGGTCCATTTCGTCTTTGGTCCGGAGCACACAGCATGCATTTTTTCCAAGATCTGGAATACTGATACACATTTCCGCTGTGTGATGGTCCATCCCAAATTGTTTTTAAACATGTCAATAAATTTCTTACACATTTGTTGACCACCTGGAGATCCTCTGTCCATCTTTGATCCTCAACTAATCTGCCTTTCGTGGATACTGATTTTGTACCAAGACATGATTACAATCACCTGTTGACATGGCTTGTTTGAAATCACATGATTCTTAATTTTTTTACCTCATTACTAGCTCTAATTTGTTCCCGTTCCAAATTTTTTGGAATGTGTTGTAGGCCTGACATGCTGGAATGGATGTTTATTAAATTAAATGATGTTGAAGACATGAAACATGAAATATCTTGGGTTCATTCTTTCTGCAATGAAATAAAAGTCAAAGTAAACATAAGACACACAGCATTTTTTATTATTTACATTTTCCATACTGTCCCAACTTCTTCTGATTTGGGATTGTAAAAAATGCATGATCAACACATATAAAGCAGATGTACTGAGAGTATAAAGAAAGCTTCCTGTTTAGTGATTTATATAAATAAAAAGGACGCTACCTGAAATTGAGGTTCTTAAAAGTAAACTGTGTCTCCACAATGCCGGTGGTTTTAACACGTGACCGTAGAATATCTTGCTCAGTGGGCATATAGTCAGGTGATCCAACGCGATCCAAACTGTCCAGGTAACTATAACATAAAGATCGTAAAGAAATTAACACACTGATGTGCTATCCCATAATGTTGTTATGCATTAATACATAATGGCTGGTGTATGCGAGATGTAAATACAGTACGTTATTACGTTATTATGCCTGTGTACATTCACTTTATAGCCCGAAGTTGTGGACACTCAAAAAATAAATCTAAAAACTAAACACTTAGGTATTATTTGGCTTCCCATTAGATCTTGGAGCATGATTATTAGATGAGATCCTGATGTTGCACAATAAACCCTGGAGCACTGTTTGCATTCCACTTCATCTCAAAGGTACTGGATATAGTTAAGGTTGGAGCTCTGTGCAACCCAGCCACATTCGCCATCAGAATTGGCAATTCTGTTCTTTTGAACTCTGAACTGAGAAGGACAGAGCAGAAAATGAATGGACTGATTTGGGAAGTGTCATACTGAAGGTCACTGAGGTGTTCAGTACAACTGATTCTCCTGACACTGTTTATCCATGGAAATCCATGTCTGTATGCGTGCTTCGTTTTATGATTTTTTTAGCAGTAAGTGTAGCTAATACAACAGAGATCACTAATTAGAAGCTCCAAAGATTGGCAATAATTACATTTAGTAATTTACCAGATGCCTTTATCTAGAATGACATACAATAGATACAATCTTACAATCCAAGCAACTGTGGGTAAAGGGCCTTGGCCAAGGACTCAAGGGTGAACGCAAAGGTGGCAAAGGTGGGATTTGAACTCTAAACCTTCAGCATCACGATGTGCAAGGTTACATCGATGCTAGTCAGACACATTCACACTGTGGCAATTTAGAGCAATCAATTAACCTAACACCTGTCTTTGGAAGGTGGGAGGAAACCAGAGTACCTGGAGTAAACCCACACAGACACAGGGATGACATGCAAACTGAACACAGGCAGAGTCCAATGTTAGAATTGAACCAGAGATTCTGGAGCTGTCTGGCAGCCACACTAACCTTTTGCACCCCTGTGTACAGCCCAGTGAAACAAGTTTCAATTTCTGGGGGTGCCAATACTTGGTTTTTAATAATAATAATTTTTTGATAAGGGCTTAGGTTCAATTGTTTTTCATATTTTAATTGTGAGATTTTTTCATCCATCCATCCATCCGTCCATCTATCCATCTAGATGTTGTGCTTACATTCAATAGCAATGGGCTTTTCCAGTCTGCTGACTGTGAAGCTGAACAGAGATTAAAATACTGTATACTGATTTCTACTGAGGAAGAAAATGCTTATAATAGAACTCAAAATATTTTCTGGTTGCCATTGTCACTGTCTGAAATGGCATTAAGAAATTGAAGTAGATCTGAAATACTAAGAAAGTTCCACCTGCAGAGTGGTCAGGAGTGTGCAGCAAAAAGCACTGCCAAAAACACATTCAAAGATTAGTAAAAGCTGGTATTTAAGGGGTGCAAATGGCCAGCAACAATACTTAACATAGGCTATTTCATTCAAATGATACTTGAATGAAGTTAGGTATTCTTCACACCATTTGGGTCCATGGTTTGGGACTATCAGCTTGGGTCCATAGACTTATGCTCCTTATGCCAAATTCTGATTGTACAACAAAACCCACTCTGCAGTAGAAGTCTTAATCCAAACAGGTGATCTTTATTCAAATATTTATCTCTCTAGTTTCTCTGTAAATAAGTAAGTCTGTAAATCTGTAGCCTCAGATTCCTGTTCTTGAATGACACAAGTTCGTAACCCTGGAAAAATTACTTGTTTTATCATTTCTCTAAATCAGTGTTTCCCAACCTATTTTGAGCCACGGGACATATTTCACATTAGAAAAATCACAAGGCACACCACCATACAAAAATGTCACAAAAAGTATATTTATTGAAATATAATGAAAATTTAGTCTCAGTTTGCAGAAAAACAGCCCCAAAGCATGATGTTTCCATCCCCATGCTTCACAGTAGGTATGGTGTTCATGGGATGCAACTCAGCATTCTTCTTCCTCCAAACACGACAAGTTGAGTTTTTACCAAAAAGTTCTATTTTGGTTTCATCTGACCACATGATATTCTCCCAATCCTCTTCTGGATCATCCATATGCTCTCTGGCAAACTTCAAATGGGCCTGGGCATGATTTGCCTTAAGCAGGGGGGCACGACTGGCACTGCTGCCAGGCTAGACTCTCTCAGCTTAGTGTGTTACTGATGGTAGCCTTTACATTTACATTTACATTTACAGCATTTAGCAGACGCCCTTATCCAGAGCGACTTACAATTGATACAACTTTACAGTCCAAGCAGTTGTGGGTTAAGGGCCTTGCTCAAGGACCCAACAGTGGTAGTTTGGCAGAGATGGGATTTGAACCCTGGACCTTCTGATCCATAGTCCAGTACCTTACCCGCTAGGCTACACAGTCCCAGTCCCAAAGCCTTTGTTACTTTGGTCCCAGCTCTCTGCAGGTCATTCATCAGGTCCCTCTGTGTAGTTCTGGGATTTTTGCTAATCGTTCTCATGATCATTTTGACCCCACGGGATGAGATCTTGCGTGGAGCCCCAGATCGAGGGAGATTATCAATGGTCATGTATATCTTACAATTGCTCCACAGTTGATTTATTCACATCAACCGGCTTGCCTATTGTAGATTCACTCTTCCCAGCCTGGTGCAGGTCTACAAATTTCTTCCTGTTGTCCTTCAACAGCTCTTTGGTCGTGGCCATGGTTGAGTTTGGAGTCTTACTGTTTGAGGCTGTGGACAGGTGTCTTTTATACAGATAACAAGGTCAAACAGGGGCTGTTAATGCAGGTAACGAGTGGAGCACAGAAGAGCTTAAAAAAGAAGTTACAGGTCTGTGAGAGCCAGAAATCTTGCTTGTTTGTGGGTGACCAAGTACTTATTTTCCACCATGATTTACAATTAAATTCTTTAAAAATCTTACAATGTGATTTCCTGGATTTTGTTTCTCATTTTGTCTCTCATAGTTGAAGTGTACCTATGATGAAAATTACAGACCTCTCTCATCTTTCTAAGTAGTAGAACTTGCACAATCAGTAGCTCACTAAATACTTTTTTGCCCCACTGTATGTGCTATGGTACAGTGGTTGGGAAACACTGCTCTAAATGAAACGGAGCAGCATGGCGGTGCAGTGGTTATCATGATTGCCTCACAGCTCCGAGATCCTCGGTTTGATTGATTTAGAGTGCTCCAGTTTCCTCCTACATTCCAAAGACATGCATAAGGTTGATTGTTCACTGTAAATTGGCCCATGACTAGTGCGTTGATATAACCTTATATAGTTGATATAGGGCTGGGCAATATGACAATATTTTATCGTCCCATGGTAAATTTTGTCATCGTTATGATTTTCCTAGCATATCTAGGATATTGTCACTGTTAAAAGAATGCTGACCATGTTATGTTCTGCGGCCTGAGCGGAATTTTGTCTCCGTGGGCGATTTGGGACTACATCGCCCACAATCCCATGTGCAAGGAACATGGCCGCAGTCTCACCTGAATCTCATTCGCCGTAATGGATTCTCATTAACCGCACGCAGCCAGGGTTTATCTATTTAAGCTCTATTTGTCTCAGTTTGTGCAAGTTGCTCGCGATGCTCAAGCCGGGTTTTTGTTCCTCGCGCTTGGAACATTTGTGTTGCGGTAGCCTGCTCGGATTCCCTGTGTCATGGTTTCGCCTGATCAGGATTTCGGATTCGTGGTCCCTACCTTCGTATGATTGTGCGGCTGCGACTGCTACTCTGTGTTGCCCGCGGCTGCGTCTTGTATCGTCTCTGTTTGCTGCTGCGCTACCTCAGTGTTGGGCTTCTCACAGCCGGAGATAACTTCCTGTAACTTCTCCCAGCCGGCCATGCCTCCCTGTAGCTTCTCCCAGCTGGAGATAGCTTCCTGTACCTTCTCCCAGCCGACGGTAGACAGTGACCACTTGGGCTTCGTGGGTTTCCTGCTCACCGGCAAGGCATTGGACTGGGCTGTGGAGATATGGCCCCCGATCAAGTCGTGGTCCTGCAACTATTTCATGGAGAGACTCGGAGCGTCATTTGGTCCTTGCCCGACCAAGCTCCGCCGGCCCCACCTCGTTTGCCATCTTCTCAGCCATCCGCTCATCGGCTGCCAAAGGATCCTTGCAGACTCCTGGACCAGGCCTGTCTAGAACGTGCTCCCTCTGGAGACCCTCCCAAGTGTTTCGCTCCCTCTGGAGATCTTCCCAAGCACGCCTCACGCTGACGATGTCCAGAACGCCACCTCCTTCACTGAGGGCGTATAGGGCCCCACTTCTCTCTCCGAAGGCATCCTGTGCCTTTTTTTGGCAATTGAAGACACCCCGAATTCTACACTCACCAGGACCCCAAAGGTTAGCTCTGTATCTAAGCTTGCCACGCCATGTAGCTCTGTAGATGAACCGCTAGCAACCAGTAGTTCCATACCTGTGCACGCTAGCCCTGTTTCCAAGCCAGCCATGCCATTTAGCTCTGTAGATGAGCTGCTAGCGCCCTGTAGCCCTGTAATTGTGCATGTTGGTTTCGTGTTTGAGCCTTCAGTGCCGCCTAGCTCAGTGTTCAAGCACATTGCGCCCGTTAGCTCTATTTCCGAGTTTGTTAACGCCCCCTAGCTCGGTACCTGATCGCGTTGGGTCTGTTTTTGAACCGTTAGCACCGCTTATGGGCCCCGAGAGAAAGCCTCCTGACACGGTGGTACGCTCTGGGGGGGTTAGGGGGTGGGGGGGGGGGGACTCCTTGGAAGCCAAGGGCAGACTTCTTGGAAGCGCGGTATGTTCCACGCCCTGAGTGGAATTTTGTCTCCATGGCCGATTTGGGAATACATCGCCCACAATCCCGTGCGTAAGGAACATTCCCACCTGGATCTCATTCGCCGTAATGGATTATCATTAACTGCACGCAGCCTGGGTGTTCTCTATTTAAGTTCTGCACTTTCCCGGTTGCATTGCGGGAGCATTGTCTCACTTTGTGCAAGTTGCTCGCAGTGCTCAAGCCAGGTTTTTGTTCGGTTTCTTTCCTCATGCTTGTATTATGTGTTGCGGTAGCCTGTTTGGATTACCTGTGTCGCAGTTTCGCAGGATTTTCTGATTCGCAGTCCCTGCCTTTGTATGGTTGTGTGGCTGCGGCCGTTACTCTGTGTAGCACGCGGCTGCGCTCGCAATTTGTATCATCTCTGTTTGGTGCTGCGCTACCTCAGTGTTGAGCTTCTCCCAGCCGGGGATAGCTCCCTGTAGCTTCCCCCAGTTGGCGATAGCTCCCTGTAGCTTCTCCCAGCCGACAATAGCTCCCTGTAGCTTCCCCCAGTTGGCAATAGCTCCCTTTAGCTTCCCGCAGTTGGCGATAGCTCCCTGTTAGCTTCCCGCAGTTGGCGATAGCATTCCCTGTAGCTTCTCCCAGCCGGCAATAGCTCCCTGTAGCTTCCCCCGTTGGCGATAGCTTCCCTGTAGCTTCTCCCAGCCGGTCAATAGCTCCCTGTAGCTTCCCCCAGTTGGGCGATAGCTCCCTGTAGCTCTCTTCTCCCAGCCGGCAATAGCCTCTCCCTAGCTTCTTCCCCAGTTGGCGATAGCTCCCTGTAGCTTTCTCCCAGCCGACAATAGCTCCCTGTAGCTTGCTGCTCCCCGCAGTTGGCGATAGCTCCCTGTAGCTTCTTCTCCAGCCGACAATAGCTCCCTGTAGCTTCCCCCAGTTGGCAATAGCTCCCTGTAGCTTCCCGCAGTTGGCGATAGCTCCCTGTAGCTTCCCCCAGTTGGCGATAGCTCCCTGTAGCTTCCCCCAGTTGGCAATAGCTCCCTGTAGCTTCTCCCAGCCAGCAATAGCTCCGTGTAGCTTCTCCCAGCCGGCAAGAGCTCCCTGTAGCTTCTCCCAGTTGGTGATAGCTCCCTGTAGCTTCTCCCAGCCAGCAATAGCTCCCTGTAGCTTCTCCCAGCTTGCGATAGCTCCCTGTAGCTTCTCCCAGCCAGCGATAGCTCCCTGTAGCTTCTCTCATCCGGTGAAAGCTTTCTGTACCTTCTCCCAGCTGGCAATATCTTCCTGTAGCTTCTCCCAGCCGGCGATAGCTTCTTGTAGCTTCTCCCAGCCGGCGATAGCTTCCTGTAGCTTCTCCCAGCCGGCGATAGCTTCTTGAAGCTTCTCTCAGCCAGCGCTAGCTTCCTGTAGCTTCTCTAAGCCAGTTATAGCTTCCCCCAGCCGGCTATAGCTCACTGTAGCTTCTCCTAGTCGGCCATGGCTTTTGTGTTCCCCGTGTCTCGGTTCGCTGTGTCTTTTCTTGGTTGCGTATTATCATTATCATTATTATTGTTATTTTTGTTATCATTATTATTATTACTATCATTGATTTATCCTTATGCTCATTATCCGTTATGATCATTAGTTTTGGTGTTTTCTTGGCATGTCAGCCTTTTGTGTTTGTTAATAAACTGTTTGTTTTGTACTGGAATTCTGCATTCGTCTGCTCCTCCCTAGTCCTCCACCTAACAGACCAACTGCATGTTTCTTTATAAAGAATGTAATTAGTCCTGTATAATTGGATAAAGTGCAGCACGTTTGAATAATAATCACTTAAAATATTGTGTATCATGAAAATGTATTTAATTATCGTGATAGAATATTTTTACCGTATCACCCACCCCTAGTCTGTATAGAATATAGCCTTTGATGCTGATATGTTAAACTAATAAACAAACTCTAAATGAAACAAAGATAACACACCCTCTACATGGTTTATTTAATTATAACAGGTTTCTGTGCATTTTAATAAATGAATCTTAAAAAAAGAAGTCAGGTATGTTTGCAGACATCACAAGAAAGAAAATAGATTATTAGGAAATTATCCTCTATGCACACCAAATGTTATTTTTGTTTTGAATTTATTTGAAAATGTATGCATTAATGTCCCCATGTATGCATTATTTACGTTCCCAGCAAAGGCTGTTTTAAGTTCTATGTATTTTGAAATTGAACAAAACTTGACACGGAGTGCTAAAACAACTGTATACAAACTGGATACTAAATAGCATTTTGGACTTTTTGTTGTTGTGTTTTTTTTTTATATTTTTGGAGCATAATGCAAACAGAATATCTGAATATTTAAAGATTGACTTGGATATTTTGTGTGCATTACGGGACTGTGTTACACCTTTGGAGATATTGTGTAGATGTATCTTACTATTGGGCAGAATCATTAAGCTGGTATTCTCGTGAACGATTAAAGCAGGTCTGAGTCCCTCCATCTTTCCACAGTCTTATCATAGCCGTCAGCAGTTCTGGTGAAAAAGGTTCTGTGTCCTCCATACGGGCAATCACGTCAAAGACCAGTTTTCCGTCAGCCTGTAGACAAGCACTCATCATAGACACATTTATTCAATTAAATGTTTTGAACAAATATATTTTGTGCATTTTCAAACGTAATTCCTAAAATGAACTATATACAATGCAGTGTATAAATTTTACACAGTTATCACCTCGCTCATAAAAGTACTTTCTTTTTCTTTTTCTTAGTTCCAGTATTGCAGCGTTTCCCAACCACTGTGCAGCGAGAAATAATCAGGTGTTCCGTGGAAGACTATCCGATTTCACCTGATTGGTACTCTGAGTGAGCGACTGTAGTGAGAGGCAGAACAATTACATTCTCTTCCGCTAGAGGGCAGTAAGATATCAGCTTTGTGATTTTTCTAATGTGAAATATATGCCGTGGCTCAGAAAGGTTGGGAAACACTGCAGTAATGAGTGAAACAGGGACAGCATCAAATGTTAGTGGTCAAACCACACCAGTCTATCTGGACTACGACAACATTATATAAACAAGCTACATATGTTTTATAGAACATTCTTTGTTAGTCATTTCGTTTATTACACTGCAATGTGAAAGATGCAGAATGCAATTATGTCTGTCAGTGTCTCTCTGTCAGTGTACTTCTCACTTTGTGAAGCACTAATATACTCACAACAGCAGCAATAGAAGGAACGTAGATATAGGAAGACATTTGGCTATTGACTATTATTGAGAAAATAAAAGCAGTAATGATTCGATTACTAAGGTAAAGGTAGGTGTAGTTGTATTCGTCAGCTACAATAATGCCTGATCAATGGCACGGCCTTATATTTATGGTAAGTAATGTGTACGTGCGTGTTTACTCACAGCCCTGTCCTTGTCTTCGTACTCAATGCCAAGGGTTTCCATAGCTCGCAGAATGGAATATAGACTCTGAATGGTGTTGCTATAGACGACAGGTTTAAACTGCTTTACATCATCTCCACTGAAACCATCTTCATGGATAATCCTAATACATGGACACACTATGAGTGAAAAGTATGTCGTAAAACCCCAACTTCTTTTTCTCTCACACATACATGAACACGGATTGTATAATAGGCTAAATTAACAGGAACCACGTACAGTGAACATGTGTGTTGAGGTTGCAATAATGTCGTGAACATCAGAAAGCATTGTTATTCAAATTTCATAAACTCGACATCCCTACGATCCCTGTGGGACCCCCATCTACGCAGCCCCTCTCTACTAGCCTGGAATAATAGCACAGGCTCTGTTTAATGTGTCGCTCAACCACTAAAATGTTTCCATTAAGAGTAACAGAGGAAAGCGGAATTTATCTGAGGGAGGGTAGAGAACAGGGACTCTTACTCCCATAAAATAGTGCAACCCAAACCCACTTTCAGCTCTGAACTGTTTAAGCAAACACTCGCTCCTCGACAGAAAGACGCTTTCACTTTATCGTTTCAGAACCGGGACAGCGCACATCACGCGCCACATCTGATCCATATGAACGCAGACTTAACGGTGACCCTCTCTTAAATACCTAAGATAGACTCACTTCATCTGCTTGACAATGGTGCTCTTCCCCGACTCCCCGCCACCTGCGAACACACAGGCTGTCACAGGATGTCCACATTTACACCCCATTCAAAAACAGTTGAGAACGGTTCCGTCCACAGCAATCCATCAACAAGCCATCAATGACTGTATATTTTTAAACTCTCTTACCGAGCAACAGGAGCTTAACTATTTTGGCTTCGTTTATTCCATCTTCTTTCAGGTTCTTTTCGATGGCTTTGCTCCGACCCAGAGCTTCGCGCTCCTCTGCGCTTAGCGTGCATCCCATGGCAAGACCGAGAAACGGGACACAAGTAAGCTGTAGCCGAAATTTCGTCTCTGACCCCCCGCACACCGTGGAAAGTCTCTCAGTAGAAAGCCGCTAGAACATCCGAGCTATATTCGGAGCAACCTGAAGGTGCGGTGTGCTGGAGCTTTGATGCACAGGCGTTTATCGAGAAGCAATCGGCGGGAACGGCGTGTAGCGCGAGCTCCTCTATCATGCTGCCGCTCTTTCCTGCTTCGCGAGACGCGAATCCTCGCCCGCCCTGTGCTGACGTCACGGCTCGTGTTGCCTCCGCGTACTCGTGCAGTTCTGAAGATGACAATGGTAATGGTCCAGATACCATACAGATTTATTATTTACAAATTAACATATTATGTTTTACCTTTCGGTTAGAGAAAAGCCAAATATTGTAGGATACTATGGGTGACCTTTAACGCCCCCACAACTGATTCTGTTATCAAGGTACGCCGATCCCCTGTAAATATGGAGTCTGAAACACGTATGTGTATATTCTTTTATTTGCAGTTGTGGAAAGACAAGCGTATCATTCAAGACAAGAAAGCCACGCGTTATGTGATGTAGCGTAATTTATTATGACGTGAAAAAGTATCCTACACAGAAACCTCAAACCTAACAACTGTGGACGAAGAAAATAGTGCACTTATGATCTGAATATTGCACTTAAGCAACTGTATATTGCATTACATCCCCGCTAAATTACATGTATTACGACGTAAATCACTGGCGGTTCTAGACCACTGGGTGGGTGAGGTGTAGACTGGGGCCAGTGGCTAGATAAAGATGCCAACTACTTTCTACCTAAATGTGCATTTTGGCCATTAGGAGGATTTATTAATTAACAAATTCCTCATTTAGGGTTTGGGGTGGTTAAACTTGGGGGTACTGCCCCATAACTGTTGAAGTGGGTACGTAATTACTGCTGCACCCCAGTCTATCTACACACTTATCTTGCTTAGAGAAGGAGTATCTTGTCTCACCCTGTACCTCTAAATGTACATTGGGGGTCACACGTCCGAGACCAATACTGAAACGCTTGTTTGGATGTCTGTAGAGGATTCATACTGTAGCAGGATAATAACCTTCCTTCATCTCACCTCACCTCAAAGCTTTGCAACAATTACTTGAAGACCAACTACTTGAAGACCATAGGTGCGGACTGTCATGGACTTTCCAGCACAGTCACCTGACCTAAACCTCATCGAGCGTTTATGGGAGCACTTGAAGGCAGATCAAGTTAAGCATTCAGTAACATCACAAGATGCTTTTTGGAATATTATCGTATGAAATCATTCTGGATAACATGGATCATCCGATTTTGTGCAGACTTGTAGAGTTCATGTTATCTCGAGTGCACGCTGTCATTACAGTTAAACGGGGATATACCAAAAACTATTAATTATTGTATTTTCAGAGATTCTACTTTTCATTCACATTTTATGCTAATTAGGCCTCTGTGATTTGTAATGAACAAAACATTGTATTAAATTCGAGATTCAAATTTAAAATAGAAACGTTGTAGTGCATTTAAAATAAAAAATAAACATTTCTAGTCACTTAATTGAAATGTTTGACATATCAGCAGCCTAATGAATACATTTTTCAATGTATCGCCGTATTAATTAATTTCAGGTGTTGGTTTAATATTTAATTCTTCGTGAATTGGGTGTTTGCGTTTATATTTTATCTCTTAACTTCTCGTTTCCTTTCGCTGTTCTAATCAGTTTAGTCTTTTCATCTCCGATCTTCTCTCCACGTCAGCTCTTCTCTTGAATGTCTTGCTTACAGAGAAACTATGTATTTACTGTTAATACTTTAGTTAATACTTTAGTTATTTCTCTTTTAATGACACATTGTTATATTAAATTCGGTAAAGACGTAATTTCATACAGGAAAATATAACACCAAACATCCAAACCAACATTTTCTTAAAAAAAAATGAAAGAACTACTTAAGTAAGGAGCTTAATTTTTTCCAACACAAGTATAACTTTTAGATCACTCTGTAGCTACTGGTCAGTCCAGTCCTCAGCTCACAAATGTGAACCGTTCAGACGGTCCAATGTTTAGTTAACGTTAGTGTTTAAAAAAAAAAAAAAAAAAAAACCTTTATAGCCATGAATTCGGAATATAAATTGTTTAATTTTTTGTTCGATTTTTCTCTTTGTGTCTTATGATAACGTAGGCTATACTCGATCGCCAATCCATTCTTGCAGTTACTCCACTTGAACTCAGACACAGCATTGCTCTTCAACTGTGACAACAGAAATAAAGATGAACAAAAAATATATAGGGCCGCCACACCCTAGCTGGATCTCAGATGGCCTGGTTCTGGTGAGGTGAGGATATGTTCTGCTTAATATGTGCTCGGTTAAACTGAGTGCCGTGACACAATCTGCCTCACGCCATATAGTGTCCGTGAAATCTGTGGACGTTAACGTGATATGAAAACTGTTAGACAGATGCCTGGACAGGACAGCGAGACACTGACTGATCTCTGAAAAAAGAAAAAAAAATTAATCCAGTGGATCTGCAAAAGCCCTCTCTCCCACACACATATACAGGTTGGTCTGATGGATTACTTTACTGAGATAAGAGGCATATCAGGGTGCATGGTCTGCTTAACGTGCTTTTATCTTTATTACAGACAACCTCACGGATGCCCCGCAGCATCGCAAACGTTAGAATTGTATTACATAATCAGACGGTGTATTTTTTCATTAGTAAAGAAATTCCTAAGTAGATTAGGCTACAAATAAATTAGAACATTACAATGCAGTATGGAGTAACTTTACAAATTCTCAGGTATTTTTGAAACACTGGTCATCTCAGAAACAGTAATGTTAGACTTAGAAAAGGACGAGTAGAAGCCCAAATCCCCATAACTAAAATGAATGTGATCTTCTAACCGCCTAATACTTTAATGGCAGCCCTGTGTAATGCCTTAATGGAGAAAAGCCTCATACATTTCATTAATCTGGCCGAACTCAACAGATAGCCTACCATTAAGCTATTAGTTTGTAGGACTAACGGTGATTCGCATGTCAGAATATATTTTTTTATTTATTTTATAACACACACACACGCACACACGCACACGCACACACACACACAATAATATATATATTGCTCAAAAAAATAAAGGAAGTTGGAGTTAGTTATATTGTGCTGTTTTAAGTGTTTCCCTTTATTTTTTTTAGGCAGTATGTATATATATATATATATATATATATATATATATATATATATATATATATATATATAGCTGTATATACAGATACACAGATACACACAAGCCCACTGCTCTCCAAAAAGAACATTGCTGCTCGTCTGCAGTTTGCTAAAAAAGATCACGTGGACGAGCCAGAAGGCTATGGGAAGAATGTTTTTTAAGTGGACGGATTGATTCCAAAATAGAAACCTCTTTCACAACTTTTCTGGTTTAAAAGAAGAGTGTTATGTTTGGAGAAAGGAAAACACTGCATTCCAGCATAAGAACCTTATCCCATCTGTGAAACATGGTGGTGGTAGTATCATGGTTTGGGGCCTGTTTTTGCTGCATCTGGGGCAGGACGGCTTGCCGTCATTGATGGAACAATGAATTCTGAATTACATCAGAGAATTCTAAAGGAAAATGTCAGGGAACATCTGTCCATGAACTGAATCTCAAGAGAAGGCATGCAGCAAGACACCCGCCCCTAAGCACAACAAGCTGTTCTACCCAAAGAATGGTTAGTACAGAAGAATAAAGTTCATGTTTTGGAATGGCCAAATCAAAGTCCCTGACCTTAAATCCAATGGAAATGTTGTGGAAGGACCTGAAGCGAGCAGCTAATGTGAGGAAACCCAAAAACATCCCAGAGCTGAAGCTGTTCTGTACGGAGGAATGGGCTAAAATTCCTCCAAGCCGGTTGTGCAGGACTGATCAACAGCTACAGGAAACGTTTAGCTGCAGTTATTGCTGCACAGGGGGGGTCACACCAGATACTGAAAGCAAAAGGTTCACATACTTTTTGCCACTCGCTAATATGTAATATTGGATCATTTCCTCAATAAATAAATGACAAGTATAATATTTTTGTCTCATCTTTTGTTTAACTGGGTTCTCTTTATCTACTTTTAGGACATTTGATGTTTTTAGGTCATATTTATGTTGAAATATAGAAAATTCTAAAGGATTCACGAACTACTACCACTGTATATATGATTATAAATGTAACCTAGCTGCTTCTTCTTCTTCTTCTTCTTTCGGCTTCTCCCTTTATCAGGGGTCACCACAGCGAGTAAAAAACGTTTCCACCTCACCCTGTCCTCAACGTCCTCTACTCTCACCCCAACTCCCTGCATATCTTCATTCACCACAACCAAATAACTCCTCTTTGGTCTTCCTCTCCATCTCTTGCCTGCAGCTCCATCGCCAACATCCTCCTACCAATATATCCACTATCCCTCCTCTGCACATGTCCAACCATCTCAGTCTTCCCTCTCGAATTTTGTCTCCCAATTTTCCAACCTGTGCTGTCCCTCTGATGATCTCATTTCTAATCCTGTCCACCCTAGACACTCCTAAAGAGAAACCTCAACATCTTAAGTTTCTGCCACCCTCCAGCTCTGCTTCCTGTCTCTTTGTCAGTGCCCACTGTCTCTAAGCCATAACAACAAGGCTGGTCTCACTACTCTCCTTATAAATCTTTCCTTTCACTTTTGCTGCGACCCTTTTGTCACATCAGCATTCCTGACACTCTTCTCCACCCACTCCATCCTGCCTGTACTCTCTTCTTCACCTCCTTTCCACACTCCCCCATTTCCTTGGACAGTTGATCCCAAGCACCTGAACTCCTGGACCTTTGTGACCACTGATCCCTGTAGCCTGACTGTTCCACCTGCCTCCTTTTCATTACACCACAGGTATTCTGTCTTACTACAGTTGGACTTTCATTCCTCTCCTTTCCAGATTATACCTTCACCTCTCCAAGTTCTCTTCTACCTGCTCCCTGTTCTTACTACAGATCACAATGTCGTCTGGCAAACATCATAGTCCCATGGCGATTTCTGTCTGACCTCATCTGTTAGTCTGTCCATCACCAGAGCAAATAAGAAAGGGACTCAGGCCGATCCTTGATGCAGTCCCACCTCTACTTTGAAGCTATCTGTCACTCCTACAGCACATCTCACCGCTGTCACGCTGTTATCATACATGTCCTGCACTAAGCTAACATAACTTTTCAGCCACTCAAGACTTCCTCATACACCACCACAGTTCCTCCCTTGGCACCCTGTCATAAGCTTTCTCCAAATCCACAAAGACGCAGTGTAGCTCTTTCTGACCATCTCTATACTATACTTCTCCATCAGCAGTCTCTGCAAAGCAAAAAATCGCATCCATGGTGCTCTTCCTTGGCATGAAACCATACCGTTGTTCCACACACTGTCACCTCCTGTCCTGTCTTGAGGCCTAAGCTTCCACAACTCTCCCCCAAATCTTCATTGTGTGGCTCATCAACTTTTATGCCCCTGTAAGAGCCACAACTCTGTACATCACACCCTTCTGCTTAAAAATCGGTACAAGTAAACTGTTTCCTCCATTCCTCCGGCATACTCTCATTCACCAGAATTCCATTGAATAATCTAGTCAAAAACACCACTCTCCCAGCTCTCCTAGACTTTTCCACACCTCAACCGGTATGTCATCAGGTCCCACTGCCTTTCCGTTCTTCATCCTTTTCAAAGCTTTCCTCACTTCTTCCTCGCTAATCTTTGCTACATCCTGTTCCACAATTTCTACACCATCCAGCCCAGGCTTCTTTCTCTTTCATTTTCTACATTCATCAACTCCTCAAAATACTCCTTCCATCTTTCCCATCACCCTCTCCTCACCTGTCAGTACATTTCCATTTCTATCCTTGATCCCCCTGACATGCTGCACATCCTTTCCAGCTCTATCTCTCTGTCTCGCCAGCAGATACAACTCCTTCTCTCCTTCCCTACTGTCTAACCTTTCATATAACCCATCGTAGGCCTTCTGCTTGGCCTTTGCTACCTCCCTCTTTTTCCCTTTGCCACATCTCCTTGTACTCCTGCCTACTCTCATTAGTCCTGTCCCTGTCCCATTTTCTTCTTTGCTGACCTCTTTTTCTCTGAATAACCTCCTGTTACTTCCTCGTTCCACCACCAGGTTTCCTTTTCATCCTTTTTGCCTATCCAGAAGAAACACCCAGTACCTTTCTACCTATCTGTCTAATTACTCTTGCTGCTACTACCCAGTCATTTGGGAGCTCTTTCCTATCACCCAAAGCCTTTCTCAGCTCCTCTCTGAACTCCTTACAACATTTCTTCCTTTCTCAACTTCCACCATTTGGTTCCTCTGCTCTGCCTTTGTCCTCTTCCTCTTTCCTAACCCCCCCCGCCCCCCCCCCGGAACCACCAGAGCCATCCTGCACACCCACCATCCGATGCTGCCTAGCTACACTCTCCCCCTGCCACTACCTTACAAACACCAATCTTCTTTTAAGCAACCTCTTCTACATAGGATGTAGTCTACCTGTGTGCTCCTCCCTCCACTCTTATAAGTCACCCTATGCTCCTCCTTCTTTTGGAAATATGTGTTAACTACAGCCATTTCCATCCTCTTTGCAAAATCCACCACCATCTGTTCTTCTTCTAGGTTCCTATCCTTAACACCAAACCTGCCCATCACTTCCTCATCTTCCTTTATTACCTTCCACCAAAACATGACCATTGAAATCTGCACCCATCACCAGTCTCTCCTCCCTGGGAATGCTCTCAACCACTTCATCTAACTCCCCCCAGAATCTCTCTTTCTCCTCTAATTCACACAGCCAACCTGTGGTGCATAGCCACTAACAACATTCACCATTACACCCTCAATTTCCAGCTTCAGACATATTATCCTATGTTGAACACACCCTTTTCACCTCAACCTCACATTCTTTACATAGTCCTCCTTCAGGACCACACCAACTCCATTTTCTCTTCCTGTCCACACCATGGTAGAACAGTTTTAAAACCCTGCACCAATGCATCTCGAGCCTTGCTACCCTTCCACTTTGTCTCCTGCACACACAAAACATCGACCTTTCTCCTCTGCATCATATCAGCCAGCTCTGTACCTTTCCCTGTCATCGTCCCTACATTTAGGGTTTTGCTACCCTCAGTGCTATATTCTGGCCCCTCCTGAATCTCTCTCTGTCTCACACACACACACACACACACACACACACACACACACACACACACACACACACACATTATAAATGTAACCACGCTGTATATATACACATACACAAACGTTATATATAATATATATATATATGTGTGTGTGTGTGTGTGTGTATGTGTATAGTGTATAAATATATAAATACCATACATATCCATACATCAAGTATACATACATACACACAACACACACACACACACAATAGCCAAGCAGGTTGGTGGGACCAAAGTAACAAAGGCTACCATCAGTAACACACTACGCCAGAGCAAGAGGGAGTCAGATTCAGGCGTGTCCCCCTGCTTAAGCCAGGAAGATTGGGAGAAACTATCATGGTATATAATATCAGACAGAAACTTTTTTGGTAAAAACTCAAACTCACCTTGTTTGGAGAAGGAAGAAGAATGCTGAGTTGCATCCCCAGAACACCATACCTATTGTTGTAAGCATGGGGTGTGGAAACATCATGCTTTGGGGCTGTTTTTCTGCAGAGGGGACAGGACGACTGATCCGTGTTAAGGGAAGAATGAACGGGGCCATGTATCGTGAGATTTTAAGCCAAAACCTTCCATCAGTTAGAGCATTGAAGATGGAACATGGCTGGGTCTTCCAGCATGACAATGATCCCAAACACACTGCTCGGGCAACGAAGGAGTGGCTCCGTAAAAAGCATTTCAAGGTCCTGGAGTGGCCTAGCCAGTCTCCAGACCTCAACTCCATAGAAAATGTGTTGAGGTAGTTGAAAGTCCATGTTGCCCCAAAACATCACTGCTCTAGAGGAGATCTGCATGGAGGAATGGGCCAGAATACCAGCTACAGTGTGTGCCAACCTGGTGAAGACTTACAGGAAACGTTTGACCTCTGTCATTGCCAACAAAGTTTATGTTACAAAGTATTGAGTTGAACTTTTATTATTGACCAAATACTTATTTTCCACCATGATTCACAATAAAATTCTTTAAAAATCCTACAATGTGATTTCCTGGATTTTTATTTCTCATTTTGTCTCTCATAGTTGAAGTGTAGCTATCATGGAAATTACAGACGTGTTTCATCTTTCTAAGTAGGAGAACTTGCACAATCAGTGGCTGACGGTACTTTTTTGCCCCAATATATACATATATTTTTGTTCATGCTAATCACCTATATGTCATCGAAGCATAGGACAAAATTGAGTTTCTGAAAAAGTGCTGTTTAAAAAATGTTGGGACAGTATGGAGAATGCAAATTTAAAAAAAATGCAGTGTATCTTATATTTTATTTTGAGGTTTAATCTGGCGGAATTCCATGCATAAAGGGAAAAGGCACAAGCCTAAACTGAAGTATTCAGTAAAAAAAAGTTATGAAATTCATCTGTTGGTTAATAAGTTTAATCTCTCACACTAATTCTCATAACTTTAAATGAAATAAATTTAGTCTGAGCAAAAAATCCCTCCTCAAAAATTTTTTTTGTAGCAAAACCACAGGAAAATTAATTATTTAAAAACACAACTTAAATAAGAGAAATGTGTACAGACCTTTTCTGACCTTGTCATGGAAATTCTATAAAAAAATAGCTACTCACCTGAAAATATCTACTGTTAGGACAGTTATTCCAATCAACTGGACCGGTAAAAAACTGTCTGGAAGAGGACCCAAATTTATTTGTCTCCATGCACATTGAGGAGGTGCTAACAGAGGCAAATGATTAAATAATTGAATCACTGTTGGAGAGTTACAGAAAAAAGAGGCATCTTGGGCTTACCAAGTCTCCAAACTACCATCAGGTACCACCTCCATTCCAAAAGATTATTTGGAAGGCTTGCCAGGAAAAAGCCTTTCCTAACATCTAACGGCAAAGATAAACCCCTGGAATTTGCTAAACACTACTGGGACTTTGACTGGAAGCAGGTTCTATGGTCAAATTTACATTTCACAAGTGCTTTGTATTCTTCTTAGTAGACATTACCTCATGCTCGTACAAATAGCCAACAGCTCAAAAACATCATCTAACTAAATAATGTTAATATTTGAAGTAAGTAAAAAGTTTTATTTTTAAATATATTTTTATTAAATATGCAAGTGCACCTTCAGCCTTCACTTAAGTGCTGAGTGAAGTGGTGAGTCTTTAGACACCGTTTGAAGACAGCAAGAGACTCAGACTTTTGGACATTCATTGATTCTTGGCTTTCACT
Organism: Ancistrus triradiatus; assembly: GCA_025084515.1. Taxonomy (NCBI): domain Eukaryota; kingdom Metazoa; phylum Chordata; class Actinopteri; order Siluriformes; family Loricariidae; genus Ancistrus; species Ancistrus triradiatus. Next base: position 31,934 of record JAJAGP010002152.1, on the reverse strand, counting down.
AATCTAACGTGGAGGATCCAGTCGAGCCAAGCTCATGTCTCGTAGAGTACGAGGTACAGAGCGTGGTTTGATTAGAGCCTTTAGGTAATACGGTGCTGGTCTGTTTTTGGCTTTGTAGGTGAGCATCAAGGATTTGAATCTGATACGGGCCCCTACAGGGAGTCAGTAAAGAGAACACAATAGTGGGGTGACTTGAGAAAACTTGGGTAAATTGAAATTGAAAAGTGCTCCTGCATTCTGAATCAATTGCAGGAGCCTGATTGTACACACAGCAAGAATGGCAAGAAATAATTATGGAAGACTAGACAAACACCTGGGTGGCTTCCCCGGAAAGGAAGGGTCGAATTCTCCTGGTGTTGTAGAGCAGATATCTGCTTGACTGGGCCAGTTTAGCAAAATGAACAGAAAAACTCAGCTGGTTATCAAAGATACTCCAAAATTTCTTGCAATCTCAGAGGGTTTGATGGAGGAATTTAGCTGGGAGATAGCAAGTTACTGAAAAGGGGACCTATATGCAGGAATGTAAGCAGCTCAGTTTTATGGTTTAGCTTTAAATGATGAGCTGACATCACTGACAAGATGCTCTTCAGACATGCTGAGATAATTACATAGAACTGCACATCTGTTGGAGGGAAGGAGAGGATGAGCATAACAGTGATAGAAGCCATGTGATGTTATGCCTTCACCAATAGAATGAGTCAGAGAAAATAAGACGTCCCAGAACTGAGCCTTTTGGAACTCCAGTAGAAAGTGCACGTGTTGCAGATGTGGATCCTCTCCATTATATCAGATAAGATCTTCCCTCCACATAGGAATCCACCACCAGACTGAGCCTGTGATTCCAAGACTGGAGAGGACAGAAAGAAGAATCTTATGGTCGACTGTATCAAAGGCTGCTGAAAGGTTGAAAGAACCAATGAAAGTTTGGATGTTCTGGCAGCATGACGCTTCTCAGAAAGAGCCATCAGGGGAGTTTCTGTGGAGTGTGCTGCTTTGAGGCCAGATTGGTTGTGATCCTGTAGATCATTCTCTATGAGAAAAGTTGACTAACTTATTATACACAGCACATTCAACTATTTTTGAGAGGAAAGACAGCAGTGATACTGTCTGGTTGTTGTTGATGTCTTAAGACATCGAGTGTAGGCTTCTTCAACATAAGATTGACTCTTGCACTCCTGAAGGTAGAAGGAACATAACCAGATGTCAAGGAGTTGCTGATGATGAAAGAAATTAAGGGAAAAATGCCTTGAGGAATTTTTTGAAACATTGGTTATGGAAAGAGATCCATCTGACTAGTGGTGAGATTGCTGAATGAGAGAAGCTGAAAAATATCATCCATGGAAAGAAATGGGGAAAAAAGAAGGACCAAAAGAAGGATGACTACACTGAAAACACCTGATGCCCACATTTAAGGATGGTGGAGGAAGTTGAAGGGTTGTTTTTCCTCAAAAGGCATTGAGAACCTTGTTAGGGAATGTGGCAACGGGAGGTTGTACAAAGTACTAATAATTGGGTACCAATAATTGTAGCATGTGGTCTTATTAAATGTAACTTCGTGAATTTTTTAGACTAAATTTAATTCAGTTGAAGGCTGGATTATTCTCATTTTTCAGTGTGATATTAAGCCAGTTCAAGAAAAGGTGAGTCTCATCTAACTCGTTGTACTTATCTTTACCAGTGGTGCCAATAACTGTGGAGGGAACTGTAATATTCAACTGGACTGGCGACTAAATGAATGAATGAACCACATGTTTAAACACAGAGAATGTAAATCTCCAAAGTCCACGTCCAGATAAATGAGCATTTCTTTCATGTGTTTGTTTGTTACAGGGAAGTAGTTCCCAAAAGTGGCTGCTGCACCAATTCAATGTAGTGCAGTGGTTAGTACTGTTGCCTCACACCACCGGTTCAATCTTGACCCTGGGCTCCACCTATGTAGAGTTTGCATGTTCTCCCCGTGTCTATGTGGGTTTCCTCCCACAGTGCCAATGACAGTCGGGTTAGGCTAATTGGTGTCTGTTAAGTACCCCTAATGTGTGCGTGTGACTGTATGTGACTATGGTTGTTCCTGCCTTGTGCCCTGTGCTGCCGTCTAGGCACCGGCTTTCCCACGACCCTGATCAAGATTAAGCGATGGACTTATCTAATCTCTAATCTTCAGTGGTGGCATGGTGGTGCAGTGGTTAGCACCGTTGCCTCACAGCTCCGGGATCCCCAGTTTGGATATGACCATGTCCTCCACGTGTTTCCTCCGCTTTTCTTCCACATTCCAAAGATGTGTGTTAGGCTAACGGGTGTTTCTAAAATTGCCCTTAGTGTATGAGTGTGTGAATGCATGTGCCCTACATTGGGTTGTTCCTGCCTTGCCTCCTGTGTCACCGGCTGGGCACTGGCTTCAGTGTAAAACATATTCAACATTCTTAAAATCATTCATAGTGTGTGTTCTTATCATTCTTGGTGATTACTTTAGTTTTATCATGTATTAAAAAACAAAAGATCAGAGGTCTGGTGTTATTGATAAATATGTAAACCTTTATTTGAGGTCACTCAGTATAGAGCGTGAAGAATCGGAAAGAATGATAAACAATAACATGGTAAAGTAATAAAAATACTAAACAAACAAACGTAAAAAATAAACAATTACTTCAAAATAATTTGATACACGTATGCTGCTATGGATGAACTACAGGAGGGCAGTGATTCATTAACTGATTGATTGTGCACAAACATTTGCGTAAGATGTGAAGTTCTAGTGCTGATCAACTAAAGCTTCTCCTTTACCTAACTGCTGATTAGACAGGTCAAACAAGTGATCAGAAACAACATGCAAAATGACACTGAATTAGAAGTGATGATCCAAACTGCACACACAGCAGCACAGATGTGCTATGTTTGAGTGATGACTGCATGCCAAACATGGATAAACTGGAACCAGTAAGAAATGGCCAAATCTGTACTTGAGACTTTAGCCTCAACTTCAGCACATTTGAGTCTGGAATTCTGATCGCATTAATTTAATCATACTTTTAAGAAAAGTCTGACCCAGGAAATGTAAACAGCCATTCGCAAATGCACAACCTGTCTTTTTATTTGCAGGTGTTGGCTTTGCTACTGAAACAGTCAAAACAAAACAACACCTCCAGACAAATCCTGGAACTGAATGCATACCATTGGCTCTCAGTCTCATTACCCCCAGACATTCTGATGCTTTTGAAAACTACCCAATAACACAGCATGGAAAGGAACTGGCATACAGACAGAACGCAAGAGGGCCCCATTAAGAATGACTGCTGCAAGCTACTCATATTCACACACACACACAAACACATATTTGTGGAAACATTTTATATATTAAATGTTGGAGCCTATTATGTAATTGTAAGTTGTCCCTGAAAGTGGTATGAAAGACATGAAACCCTGAAACATACACTTGTATTCCAGGAGTACTAGTTCCATTATTTCTTATGGACAAATGCCTACCTTGTTCCCGCATGATCTACTTTCAACTATACCAGCATAATATTGTGGGAGACTTTCTGCTTGGTCCTCAAAGTGCTCAGTGATTGTATTGTACGATGCCAATATATGCTGCCTGAACTGTGACCATGGAAGGTGGCACATATTCAGCAACAATACTCCAACAGGCTCTGGCACTGAAGTGATAATTTATTGATTTTTATAGGCTCATAGTCTACCAGGAAAATCCCACCTGTGCACCTCCTCCACCAGCCTGGACTACTGACAATGCAGGTGGGTCCATGGCACCAAATTCTGACCCTGCCATGTGTGCCTCAGCAGGTTCTACAGCTTCGGTGCCACTTCATTCTCAGCTTGGCTGACAGTAGTGGAACTGAAGCAGAAGTAGTCGTCTGTTGTTATAGCCCAGTCACCTCAAGGTTTGATGTGTTGTGCATTCCAAGATGTGTTTCTGCCACACACAATTGTACCGAATGGTTGCCTGGGTTACCGTCGTATTTCTGTCATCACAAACTACTTTGGCCATTCTCCGCTGAACGATCTCATCAACACGGCGAGCTGTCCACAGCACTGCCACTTAACTTGATGCTCCAATCGGAGCAAACTCTAGAAATGACTGTGCATGAAAATCTCAGGAGATTATAGATGGTATAGAAATTAACCATAACTTAGTGACAGAAACATTCCAACATTCCAACCCAACTGACAATAACAATCATGTCACAGACAAAATCACTGTGATCACATTTTATTTCCCAATTCTGATGGTTGATGTGGACATGACCTGAAGCTGCTGACCTGTATCTGCATGCTTTTGTGCAGAGCACTGCTGCCACATGGCTGCCACATGAAAGAATAGGCATACAGGTGATCGGAACAAAGTTCTAAGTGAATGTATATTTTATAGTTTTACACACAATATTTGAATACTGGGTAGGATCTCTTGTCTTCTTCATAGCATGGATTCCGCATGCTCCATATCAACATGATCATATGGTTCTGTAACTGAACCACCTGACCTTCACACTGCAAGCTCCACCCATGATTGCAACCCAGGCCTTCTTGAACTGCGATTTCCAGCAGCTTCCTCTTACCACCAAGCGACCAGGGCTGCTATTTCTAATGCAGAGTAATCAGATTATTTTTATGAGAACCATGTAAAGGCACAAACAAGCATATGAATGCTGAAATATTTAAAAGGAAAGTACTAGGAGACACAACAAGCCCATTAAGGTAGAGACTGGCCTATATGGTAAAGTAGCAGAAGTCAGACCTCACATAGGAAAGGCAAGGTTTGCACTTAACTACAGATGGCTGTTAAATAAATCTAAAACATAACATAGTCAATGGAAATGTTATACGATCAGAATTCTATAACACATCAGTGTTATAACTTGGATTAAACGGATTGTTCATGCATGTTCGACTGAGTCATTCAGATGACACCGATACTTCATACTGTTTCATCCAGATTCCAACTATTTTAGGAGTCATGGTGTTTAGCCAGCTAGCAACAAAGGATATCTAGGGACAGAAAGGATAAGTGACTGGCCAAGTGGATCCCATATGACAGGAAACATGAAAAACTACAGCAAGCAAGCTACAAGGGCATTCATGCCCAATACATCACTACTTGTGTGGGACTCCAGCATGTTGCAGATGTGACCAATGGTGGAGTTTCTTCCCTGGAACTAAATCTCATTTGTGAACCTAGTTTATCACAATTATTTGCGAATGGGTTTTTTACATTTACTTTCAAGTGCAAACAGCATTAGCCAGGTATAAAAAGCGGTATTAGGTACACTTGTCAAACTGTAAAACGTATAATGGTGCACCAGGTCCCAGCAGTCCAAAATTGTGAATGGACCCAGTCTTTAACCTAGGTTCATTTAATTTAACCTCTACCTGGAAGCGACGAGACTGCTTTTACAAAACTCTTGCATGACACTGAAAATTATAAAAACAAACAGCCAAAACAACAAAATCACTCCCTTGGGTACCGGTACCAGAACCAGCTACAGAGATACACATGCACAAGTCTCACTCTCGGGGTGCAATTTCCAACATGATTTCAGCTATCTTCGTCAGCTTGGTTTCCTCCAGGGCACTAATGAGGCGCCCCAGCTTGGCACGGCGGCCCTCTGCCTGGATGAAGCGTCCCAGTAGCTGATAGGCCTGTTCATACAGCCCTTCCCTGTCATACTCATAGGCAAGATTGTCAATGGCATTTCCTTTCAGGGCCTGGCAGTTCTTCTGCAAAGCTCTGCCCACTCGCTTCCAGTCACGGCCCACATGAAAAGCAAAACACTGCTGATCTGCAGATGTCAGTGGCCGGTCATCTTTAATGATATGTAGGAGGGGACATGTGTAGGAGACATGGAAGATGCGACATTACTTAAAAAGATGAAAAGTGTTATCTTATTTCACCTCAATACTAAAAAGTAGAGAGACAATGCTAGACATTTACAAACTGCAATAAAACAAATTCCAATAAATAATAATAACAAATTGCAATAAAAAATGCTGAATACACTTACCAAACATCCGTTTCTGGAAGAGGAAGCAGTTCTTGGGCACTTCTTGTGTTGTCTGTACAGGTGGAGCACAACTACTCTGAAGCTGCTGCTCAAGCTGTGTGACCTCGTCATCTCGCAAACGAACAGGCTACAAACGACCAGTGAAAAAAGTTTCAATATTTCTGAACTGGTTGATCAAACCATTAAAATTGATACATACAGTTCAGCAAAAAAGTATTGTGTCAGCCACTGATTGTGCAAGTTCTCCTACTTAGAAAGATGAGAGAGGTCTGTAATTTTCATCATAGCTACACTTCAACTATGAGAGACAGAATGAGAAACATAAATCCGAGAAATCACATTGTAGGATTTTTAAAGAACTTAATTGTAAACAATGGTGGAAAATAAGTATTTGGTCACCCACAAACAAGCAAGATTTCTGGCTCTCACAGACCTATAACTTCTTCTTTAAGAAGCTCTTCTGTCCTCCACTCGTTACCTGTACTAATGACACCTGTTTGACCTCGTTATCTGTATAAAAGACACCTGTCCACAGCCTCAAACAGTCAGACTCCAAACTCAACCACGGCCAAGACCAAAGAGCTGTCGAAGGACACCAGGAAGAAAATTGTAGACCTGCACCAGGCTGGGAAGAGTGAATCTACAATAGGCAAGCAGGTTGGTGTGAATAAATCAACTGTGGGAGCAATTGTAAGAAAATGGAAGACATACAAGATCATTGATAATCTCCCTCGATCTGGGGCCCCACACAAGATCTCATCCCATGGGGTCAAAATGATCATGAGAAACAGTGAGCAAAAATCCCAGAAACTACACAGAGGGACCTGATAAATGACCTGCAGAGAGCTGGGACCAAAGTAACAAAGGCTACCATCAGTAAAAACACACTACGCCGAGAAGGGACTCAGATCCTGCAGTGCCAGCGTGCCCCCCCTGCTTATGCCAGTACATGTCCAGGCCCGTCTGAAGTTTGCCAGAGAGCATATGGATGATCCAGAAGAGGACTGGGAGAATATCATGTGGTCACATGAAACCCAAAATAGAACTTTTTGGTAAAAACTCAACTCGTTTGTGTTTGGGGGAAGAAGAATGCTGAGTTAGCCATACCTACTGTGAAGCATGGGGGTGGAAACCTCATGCTTTGGGGCTGTTTTTCTGCAGAGGGTACAAGAGGACTGATCCGTGGTAAAGGGAAGAATGAACGGGGCCATGTATGGTGAGATTTTAAGCCAAAAACCTCCTTCCATCAGTGAGAGCATTGAAGATGGAACGTGGCTGGGTCTTCCAGCATGACAATGATCCCAAACACACCGCTCGGGCAATGTAGGGAGTGGCTCCGTAAAAAGCATTTCAAGGGTCCTGGGGTGGCCTAGCGCCAGTCTCCAGACCTCAGCCCCATAGAAAATGTGTGGAGGGAGTTGAAAGTCCGTGTTGCCCCAAAACATCACTGCTCTAGAGGAGATCTGCATGGAGGAATGGGCCAAAATACCAGCTACAGTGTGTGCCAACCTGGTGAAGACTTACAGGAAACGTTTGACCTCTGTCATTGCCAACAAAGGTTATGTTACAAAGTGTTGAGTTGAACTTTTGTTATTGACCAAATACTTATTTTCCACCATGATTTACAATTAAATTCTTTAAAAATCCTACAATGAGATTTTGTTTTCTCATTGTGTCTCCCATAGTTGAAGTGTACCTATGATGGTAATTACAGACCTCTCTCATCTTTCGAAGTAGGAGAACTTGCACCATCAGTGGCTGACTAAATACTTTTTTGCCATTTTTCTGCCATTCCACTGGTTTTCTGATAAAAACTATGTTGTCCCACATTTGTACAGTAGACATGTTATACATAAAAGTGCTTAAAACGAACCAACACGTCCATTGTTTTTGCTGTATCACAACTGTACTGTACACAAAGGAACTAAACAGTATGTGACACAGTGACTTATCATCATTTGTATTCTAACTATTTATTATACAGGAAAACAGGTGGATGTTGTTCATCAATAGCCACCTAAGCAGGCCAGCCACCTAGCTGCAAGTTTATAGATCTGTAAAGCATCTTTAGGAACTCTGCCATAAACAAAAACCCTATAACAGTTCAATTCTATTTTACTCTAGTCTTGCATACGGCTACAAGTTGGTGAGATTTAGATTTGTCAGTGATTTATTTTCTAGTAAAAAATGTTCCATAGAAACGATGAAGTTATGTAGTCTACTGCTGGAGTGCTACAGTGCCTTCCATAAAGAGTCATCCCCTCTAATGTTTCCACATTTGTATTGTTACAATCTGGACTTTTTTTTTTTTTTTTCAGGAAATAGAATTCTGTGCCAAGAATCTACAAAAAAGGCAACAATATTCCAGTGTAAGGAACTCTAAATTGCAAAAACATTCAACGTCATTATAGTCTATGTACAAGTAAAATGACCACAAAGCAAGCTGTTTTGATCAGTCCGAGCATGTACAGGGATGCACTCAGTGTAGCTGCTGTGCAAACGTTATCGTCTTAGGCATGTTACGTCAGGTTAGAGATGTGTATAGACAGGCTGTAAAAGCTGCTCACATTTACAGGTGCTGTTTGGACACGTTGACACACACTCATCAGGCAATAGCATAGCAAATACACTTTAATACAGGAGTTACTGTCTTCAGGAAGATTTCCTATAGCAGAAGTGTCTCATGCTATGTCACCAATGGCAGGAAGTTTGCTAGTGAAGCCAGAAAAAATACCATGGAAGGCATTTTAGGATGTCACCAAAAATTCTTTTTCTGCATTCATACTTGGATTCTTCCCTTCTGACCTCGGTGCAGTGAGTCACAAACACCTTAAAACGTTTCACCGGGATATTGTGGCCATAGAAAAGCATTATCAGGGCTGACATGCTGGCTGACTATTGTTGGAACCTGACACGATAGGCACCAGATGCTGAATACAAATGAACACAAATCAGCTGCAAAGCACATTACATTCAGCTACGTAATGTCAGCATCATTATGCGATTAAATTAAATACATTTATTTTAATAGTTCTCAAAATGTCCCATGATACGTGATATTCTGAAGGAGATACAGAGATCTGTTGCCAAGATGGAGTTCAAAGACAATGCGGGATTTATAGAAGAGTAGTAAAAATAAAGCCTTTGTTGAGGTACTCAAAGACCAAAATTTAACATGTTGATGTTTTTGCAAAGCTGAAAATTCTGTCTTTGTGGCCCAGACCTCAAATAAACGTAATTAATGTAGTAATTCAATGTAATAAGCATAGATATTATCATGTCTTTTTCCTGATAATGTACAGGAAAAAGTATGTAATCAACCAAAAAATGTTAATTAAAAAAAAATCCCATTCAGTACTTCGTTGCTGAATTTTTGGCATGGACTTCACTAATGAAAAATAATACTTTGTATGAAATTGGCTCCAACCTTCCTTCTCATATAGCGGTTGACAGATCAGCTTTGTAGGTCTTGTCATTGACTAATTTCTAAAATTTACCATCCTAACTTTTTAGTCAGATTGAAATCCAACCTGTTCGCTGGCCATATCATTGAGTTGATATGTTTTCCTGAAAAAAAAGTGTATTACTCTTTGCTCGATGCCAAGAGACATCATCCTGAAAATGACCTATAGCCAAATAGCCAAATGTATTCTGTATTGATGGAATGAGATACGTTCCAACACAAAATGTACACCTGTGCATTGACTGTTGAGTTAATGATTTCAATCTCCCCTGGTCCATTATCTGTCAAGCAACCCCATGTCATAAGAGGGCAGGGAAATCTGATTGTGTTCATCAAGCAGTCATCTTTACATGTTTCATTAACACAGCAATGGACCAAAGTTCCAGGACTATCTCCTTAGCCAGTGCAGACTTATAACTCAGCACTAAATATCACCATCACTCCATCATCTATTATTGCATTCATTATACATGCAAATCCCAAGCACACTGCCAACGTTACACATGCATGGTTCAAAAGCAAGAACCCCAGTGTATTAAAGTGGACAAGTCAAAACCCATAGTTTAATCATTTTTAATGTTAATAATAACCTCAATATGACTGAAAGTCTGTGGCATGATTTGATCATTTCTGATCACCAAAGCTCTAAACCTAACAAATTTGCAGAGAAGAATCGGCAAACCATTCAGGATCCACATGTGCAAACTAAACAAACGTAACCTAAAAGACTTGCAGCTGTAATTAGAGCAAAAGGTGGTACGGACGTGTGCTGACTTGGGAGGGGTGAGGGTAAACGGGAGTGAGACCCCTGTTTCACAATCAAATACTCAAAATGTTCAAAAACCCTGTTAAGTGCATTTTACTTCTAGGTTGTAACAACATAAAGTGGGGAAAGGTTCAAGGGGGGTGAATATTTCTGCACTACAGGTCCAGGACCATTGGAAGGCTCAGTTAATTTCTATATCAATTATGGCTTGCTCCAGTTTCATAGAGAATCATCTCATACTGCTCAGTAACTTCGTGTTTATCCTGTGTTTCTGTGCAGCAGTCTTTTTCAGTCTAGCTGTTATGAAGTTACAGCACCTTATCTGGCAGAGCTAGCTTCCTTGGTCCTCACAAGGTTTTGTTCTTTAAACATTTAAGGAGTTTGTCCTTGCCACGGTCGCCCTGTGCCTACTCAATTTGGGACTGGCCTTATAATTTAGAAGATAATCTAAAATTATAAGGGTGCTTTGAAACAATGCTCCATTAAAAAAATGCTCAAGAAATCTGATTAATCTTGTCCAGCTTTTCATGACATAGGCCATTCGTGAAATATCGAATGAAACACTGACAGTTTTCACAAAAAGTGTGGTGCGCCATCATACAAGTTTTCTAACTAGTGGAAAACATAAACAAAACCACAAAAAACTAGTGTACAGATGCATCCGATTTATCGTAGTCACACACATCAATCAGTGCATCTCTAGTTGTGTGGGACTACCTGAAATGTACTTAAAATTCCCTGAGATAAGGCAGTGCCATCTCACACACACACACACACAGACACACCTCTGTCCACTTTCAAAAAACCTTGACACGGCATCCTGCACTTTTTGTCAAGATGATGCAGCCAACAGAAGTCTGAACATAACTCTTGTGAGGATTAGGGTTACTGAGCCCATGCCACCTGCCGCTGAACCTATAATCAGCAGTCTCTCCAGCTGGCCTAAGTTGGGAAGGTAACAAAAACCAGGGAACTAGCAGTTATACTGTGAACAGGCTGACTGAAGAGAGAATACAAGTGTCTACCTGAGACAGGTACACATGTTGTAGGCAGAGTTCTGGGTCTTGAAGGTTGTGGTCCAAGCTGTGTGACCCTGCCTTTAGCATAGCTTCCATAGCAACACCATCAGGAAGAGTAAGTAGGCGTGAAGCATGCTGGCACAAATACTGGAGGAGCGAGCCGCATGAGTAACTGTCCAGGAAGCGTTTACAAGGCAGGATGTCAATAAACTTTATCTCCACTCCAAGGAAAGGATCAGCATCGTGAAACTTCAGGATTTCATAACCATCAAGCCCACCTGCAACATCTAACTCACAGTTCGACACAGACACACCATGTCAGTTTTTAAAAAGAAACCAGTGGCCACTATACTTCCCAGTTGGAACAGAAGAAAGCAAGTTCTTACAGGTTATTACACCCAAAAGTCTGTGAAATGGTGAATAAATCATGTCACGATAAACAATTATGGAGGTAAACACATATGCAACTGAACATACCCACCATCCCCTTGCACCCACCGAGAGAGTCAGTTTTATGGCTTTGAACACGCTGAACTTCCCATGCAGATCTTTGTAGATGGACAGGCATATTCAATTCTGGACTGCAGCACTTCAGGAACAGCACAACAACACCCCGACCATGCACGATCATCTGCATTCTCACGTCCAACAACAAATCAGAAGACCCCAACAATAACACACCAACAACCACATATTATTAACATCACTAACAGCGGAAGCAAAGTAAGTGTGTACAATGATTTCTGTTGCTGTCCATTTTCTAAGCATTCCCAAAGTTCTCTGCTCCTCTCAGGGCCTGAAAGATGGAAACATGGGTGGAGAGTACTAGGTGGAGAGTACATTAAACCATCTCGCTAATAAACAACATAACTGATATGAAAATGACAAATATACAACAAGTTTATGAAGTATTGAAACCTGAATAAAGCGACCAAACTCATAAGTATTAATATAGAGTAGGTGTCTGTTTGCTGCAGTAACAGTGCCCTCTCTTTACGTAAGGCTTTCTGCCAGATTCTGACACATGACCGCATGGGTTACCTTCGTTTCATCCACTAACGTCAGAAAATGTAGGGACGCTAAGGAGAAAGCCATGTTTAAAAAAAACACAGCGTCTTACATTTACTTTGACTTTAGTTTAATTACACACAGTAGGAATCCAAAATATTTCATTTGTTAATAAACATCCATTCCTGCATTTCAGTCCTGCAACACATTCAAAAATAACGTTGGGACAAGGACAATTTAGGGCTTGTAATGACGTTTATAAAAACCTACAAAATGAGGTTATTCCAAACAGGGGCCTGGAGACCACTCACCTTTGCTCCTCAACTCAACCTTTCCAGGACACTGCTTAAGTCAACAAATGGGTGAGAAAATAATTGAAATGTTTAAAAACAATGTTCCTCAAAGAAAGATTGGAAGGGATTTGCATATTTTTCTCTCTACGTGACATGATATCATTAAACAATTCAAGGACTCTGGAGGAATTTCAGTCCATAAAGGGCAAGGACACCAGCCTGAACTGAAGACCTGTGATCTCCAATTCCTGCATCGAGAACCACCATTCATCAATTGCTGATTATAACAAAATCTTTGAGGGATTACTTAGGCAAAAAAGAAGCCTTATGTTAACCATGTCCAAAAGCAGTCTCAATTTCTCTGGAGCTGGGATGGACCATCACACAGTGGAAACATGTATTGTGTCCATATCGTGTGCTCTCAACCAAAAACGAAGAGGACCATCTAGACTGTTATCAGCAACAAGTCCAAAAGCCAGGCTCTGTCATGGTATGGGGTTGTGTTAGTGCCCTTGGAAATGTCATTCTGTGATGGCAGCATTAATGCAGAAAAGTACATTGAGATCTTAGAGTAACATGCTGCCTACAAGATGACATCTTTTCCAGGGATGTCCATGCTTTTTTCCAACAAGACATTACAAAGGCATGAATATGGTACGGGTACTGGACTGGTCTGCTGCAGTCTCAAATAGAGAACGCGTGGAGAACTTTGAACCAGAAAATACAACAATGCCAACCCAGTACTTGTGCACACCATAAGATGTGTTTGCAGACAAAAATGGGACAAAATAACACCTGAAACACTTCATCGCTTGGTATCCTCTGTGCCAAAACATCTACATATTGTGGGAAGGAATGGCACCATTACAAAGTGGTAAATACTTTGCCATCCCAACTTTTTTGGAATGCGTTGCTGGCCTGAAAGGCAGGAATGGATGGATATCAACAAATTAAATGAAGTTGGCTTTAAAAAACATGAAATATCTTAGGTTAATACTGTCTGCAATCAAGTAAAAGTCAAAGGAAATGATTTTTCTTGACATTTTCTGTTTGGGGGTTGTACTATACAAAGTCAGAAAAGCACACTGTGTGATCTGCAAATGGCTCACACTTAAAAATTGAACTAAAATATGAGCCCCAGTTAAAGTGTAGGTAGGGGTATGGCTATTTATTTATGGTCACATCAGCATTAATGGGTATTTGTGAAAGGAACAAGTTTATACAATACACTCAAACTGGGGCAATTTAGCGTGACCGATTAACCTGACACATATCTTTGTCATGTGAGAGGAAACCACAGAATTCGGAGAAAAGTCATGCAGACACGAACATCAGTTAAGGGCATTTTAAGCTGAATGACTACTGATAATTCAAATTTTAAACAAAATGGGGGTTGTTGGTTTTAGTTGCTCATTCATTTGAGACATGGATATTACAGGCATGCTTCCTCCGGTTCATGCTGAGGTAGAGTTTTTCCATCTGTTTGCCGATATTGTGCGCGGCACAATGTCATGTCACATGCATTCTATGGTGTGCCATATGTGATGTTCAGCACTGTTGTTGTTATTAAGAATAAATAAGTAATAGCTATTATACATTACAATATAAACTGAGTGCAAATCAAAGATGCAAAAGTCACCAGCAGAAAAACAAAACATCTAAACTGGGTGTTAATCACCATCTGTTTAAGCGGATAATTTTAGTGTCCATGTCTCCTGGATCATCTAAAAAAAGAACATGGCAGGTATGACAGCTGCCAAGTACAGGTTTCACCGTGTTCTGACACTGGTTTAGCTCAGCAAAAGTTATTTTCATAGCATAAGTAGCTGACCAAACCCAGTCTTGGAATGGAAAACCCTGGGTTTTTCTAAACTCTCTGTGCTAAACTCACAATCAGAAATTCAGTCAGAAATGTGACGAACTGACTCATCAGAAATAGGTCATCCCATAGCAAACCCATTTGCAGGTGAACAATAACAATAAAGAGGGAGTTATATTCAAGAATGTGGAGGATAAAACAGCATGATGTATTAGCATATGTCATCGATCAAGCTGTTCACTTAACCAGGTAGCATTAAGTGACCTTTCTCTCCAAAATTACAACTGGAACTGGGATTATAACCCCCCCCCCCCCCCCCAAGTACATCTCATACTTCATTTTTTTTACACATTTTAATTGACTTGCCCCACAAAGAATGTGATACTGTTATCTGGTAATAAATGCTGTAGTTAAGAGCAATAAAACTTAGATTTTTTTATTTATAAAACAGACAGAGTGCAAACAGAGACATTCATTTATAGTATATAAATGTTCATTTAAGTTCAGCAATTGGTATCTCAATTATTATTTGTATTATTAGTTGCAAAAAAAAAAAAAAAAAAGTTGTAATATTGGCCATTAGTCACCCTGCTCTCTAAATAATGGCAAAATATTGGTTCTGAACACAACCAAACACTTGTCTATTGACTGTAGTTCATTATTTGGACTGTGGTAGCCTAGCGGTTAAGGTACTGGACTATGGACCAAAAGATCCATGGTTCAAATCCCACCTCTGCCAAGCTGCCACTGTTGGGTCCTTGAGCAAGGCCCTTAACCCACAGTTGCTTGGATTGTAAGACTGTACCAATTGGAAGTTGCTCTGGATAAGTTTAATTGAACCACAGCACTTGATTCCATTCAATCACTCGATACTCCTGGTCATTCTCCAATCAAAGCTACTTCTTTATATAATCACTTATCGGCCTGGATCTCAAAATCATTTCCTTAGGAATGTTATAGTCAGATTGTTAATCCTTACGTTTCACCATATAATGGACACCCTGTCTAGTCTCTTCCTGAAATATTGAGGCATATGCTGCTAGATGGCACTTATGTCGACCTTACACTAAACGATTTTCCAGCAATTTAAAAGTCGAAGACGAATTTTCAAATTCAGAATACAATCACAAGAGTTTCTGGAATCATGTCAAGATCATGTTATTTCAATCATTAGGTGTAAGGTGGTAATCATAGCTATCTTAAGTCAGTCTTCGTCCAGTCTTGATGTTCCAACAAGCCTCGGCTCACGCACATATGGAGGTGAACATTGATGACCACCAATAAGTGAGCTCTCTCCAGCACCAAAATGGCTACAGGAAGGGCTCTCGCTCATCCCCAAAAGGTTCTTTGAAATAGTGTTTTGATATTTGGATGTACAGCATTCCAATTATGCAGTGATATACAGTAAGTCCCACTTTAATGAATGTATTACTCACCAACCAACATACACCAGACGCTGTGTTCAGATTTATTTGAACCCCAGGTTTTAGCCACATTACATCCATACAATGTGAGACCCATGAGTGATCCGACAAACATCAACACAGGTATGAACAAAGTTACAGTAAGGTTTCAGTCTACTTTATGGACTTATTGCACTGCTTTGGGTATATATAATGCCTATAGTGTAATCCTATAGCAGGGATATGAAACCTCAACCCATGTTTTCTCCAACAGCATGATGGGAAATAATCTCAGAGGAATCTAGTGACCATGCAAGAGCCCCAAGAGTCAGGGTGACTACTCTGCAGCAAAACCTCTGCAGATGTAAGACAGGTGTCAGACTTTAGTCTCTTAAAAGTCCTTTCACTCGTCTAGTGCATGGGCAGCCTAAATAACGGAGTAGCTCACGAGCCGTCTTCCTCCTAACTAACTAACCAGTCATCTTCCGGGAATCTCCCAGCCCACTTCTTAAGTATGATTCTAGCTATTATCCGAAGATATGCTATATATTTAATTAACTGAATTAAATGTGCTTAAGATAAGAGCGAAGGCAGGAGAAGAAAGCTCATACGTCACGTCACGCGAGTTTCGTCTGCAGGTAATGGAACACGGCCAACAAACCGTCACATGACGGAAAAAACTTAACTTTTGGTGGTAGCAGCTAATTCATTATCCAAATGCCCTCCATCCAGACCTCCACTGACCGAAAACTATTGCTGTTGCTACCGGCGGTGTCTGACAGGCTTACTGGAAGTGCCTGACATGTCTAGCTAATACAATTCTTAGCTATATTAGCAAATGGGTATTGTCTCTGGAATCGGGTAAGCTTACCCAGAGTACGAACGCAAAGTTTAGTCAGAATTGATTTAACTACTCACGCCAGTGAAAGGGGCCTTGTCCAATTTACACAATCACTCTTGAGTAAATAAAAAAAACTTTAAAGTTGCTGCGAAGACTCTGCTCAAGTTTGTCGAAATTGTAACGACACGTCACAAATCCCTGGCTTCTGATTGGCTGTGACGTCTTTACCTGACATGCGGATTGGCCGAGGGCTCGGTTTCCTGCATGGCTGCCGATGTATTTGCCAGCGGATCTCTTACTGTAAGAGGAAATGGAGAGATCCATGTAGTCCCATTTGATTACGAAGAAATACAACCAAAGTAAGACTGCTTCATAAGCATAGGCGTTACTGTGAGACATTTAGTACCGCTTAAGAACTTCAGCCTTCATGTTTGATAGCATAGGCTCATTAAAGTAAACTCTTTAATCTGATGGATCTGCCAGAGGAGATCATTGCACACATTTTCTCTTTTCTGCCGTTTACGGACAAATGCAACGCTGTCACTGTGTGTAAATCATGGTACAACACCGTGACATATCCCAGTGCGTGGACGTACACTGAGATAAGGTGAGTAGATGGTAACACACATTGGTGAAAGTTGAAGAGCCTTTCCACTGCCTCCGGCTGGTAATGCTTCATTAATATAGGCAGGGGACGTAACTCAGTTAATTTTCAAAAACTATGTAGTGGCACCCAGGAATGAACTTCCAACGGACGTGACTCCGAATGACTGTGATTCCTGTGACCCACTTTTTCACTCCACACTTAAGCGAAAGACCAGGGGCGTCCCTAGAGACTTATGAATAGGGAGGCTAAGTTCTTGATTACGCAGTCCAGAGGTAAGCCCTCCTAGGACTTGTCTTTTAGATATCCAAAAGGCCCGCATTATGAAACCAGCTGAAAATGGAAAAACTATTTGGAGGGGAAATTGCCTCACGGCAGGCACATTTCTTTAACATGTCATTCAAAGTTTGTATTCGGTACAAATCTCACATGCTTTAACTACTATCCACCCACAAACGAGGTACAGATCAAGCAAAGATACAAGCAATGTTACTTACTTAATAGCATATTTAGAATATAATAATTTCTCAGTTTGTTTTCTTTTTCACACCAGGAAATATTAACAAATCAAACTCCACTACATCCCCAATCAAAGGCCACAGAGCTATTGTTAAAACCCGAACAAAGAAGGAATAAACCCCAACCAAAATAGCTTTTATGAGCAAACTAAAGCTTTATTTAAGTAAAAATACATCATTATGAGAAAACTATTTCTAGATATATTTAACTTAGTTTCCTTTCCTGTCTTTATTAACAAGTATTTTTTAAATCAAACACCAGTGAATCAAAATCCACTCACCTGACTGGCCTTTGTGGGAGCTGCTGTCTTTACAAAAAAAAGTTTTGTATACCTGTCTACAGATATAATAATAATATTGAGTTATGATCAACTATTAACTTAATAGAAACAGGTATCTGTAAAATATACGGTCATAAAATCCAGAGAGAACAAGCCGTCCACTCATGTCTGTCCTACTGCAGTCAGTATTTAAATTAAAACTCTGTAATCGGCTTCTATTCTACATTCATCAATCATCAGGTTTCCTTTGCTAACATAATGAATTATCCACTGATGCATCAATGAGTTTTCATTTTGGTTAATTCGTGTTTGTAACAGACACTCAAATCATGGTTTTTCTTTAAGTTTGTGATGAAATTGCACTCGCTTTGAGGAACATCTACTCCCTCAGACATGGTCTGCCTTAGTTTTTCGTATTTCAGTAAAAGGTGCAGAGCGATAGCCTGTTACAGAACAAAACATTCAGGTTTTAGGAACTTTATGTAGCAGCAGCACCTCCCCACACTCTTAGTGCGTCACATTTGATTACATTATGAATATGGAGACAGATAGCACAGTTGAATATGACAGCGTAAATAAGAACAACTATTGACGATCCAAACTAATAATGAATGTTTAGTTTAGGGGTATAGTCCCCCTAAAACGGGTCTAATGATGCCCCTTGGCAAACAGTAAAACTATAAAGATCTTAAAGCTACTTTGACTGTTCCTTTGTTTTATCACTGTATTATTTGTGCTATGGGTAAAGTCCACCGAGAATACAAAGTACTTATGCAAGTCACTCTGGAAAAGGTCATCTGCTAAATGTGGCAAATGTAATTGAAAAAGGTCCATTTTTTCCTCTCAGGTGTGAGTCTGGAACTGATGTCCCTCAGCGATTCTTTGACCTATTGCCATTGGTCAGACACCTAAAGCTGAGTATCAGTATGACTGAACCTGCCCATCAGCAAACTGGACTCTTGGTGCTTCAGCAGGCTTTAGCCAGGGGTGATGGCCAGCTGCACACACTGTGTGTGAACTGTTTAGGAAACCCACCCCTCTTTTCTTCAGGACAGGACCTTCTCCAGGGATTGGTGGATAAACTGACAGCCGGATCAAAACTCACAACCCTTGATCTGAGGGGTGTGCCCTTCACCCTGAGTGATGCCTTTGTCAGAAGCATAGCCATGCTTTGCCCCGCACTAAACAGTCTGTTCATCAACAACAGTTCGTTGGTGTGTGGAGTCGTAGCTGAGACAGTGAAGGAAGTGCTGAAACTCTGCCCAGGCCTGACCTCTATAGGGCTGTTTCAGGCCAGTCTATCCCAAGATGTCCTCAAATACCTCATCCTGTCCCATCGACCCACACTGAAGCAGCTTGACCTGCGCTGCGATCGCTCAGTGAAATATGTCCCAGCTCTTTGTGACCAGATCTGGGCAGATTTGAGACAAAGGTACCCTGGTTTAAGGGTGGACCTGGAGCTTGACCACACGCTTCCAGAGCTGAACGTTCCAGGTGTACTTCAGCCCAGCATCCCTGTGCGATGTCTTCGCCTTCACACATGGACATGGTTGTTAGAGGAAGTGCAAAAGGTTGCCCGAATTATGCAAACACGCTGGAGGTGCTGCATCTCCAGACCACTCCTTCCCTCGAACTCAACATATAGCGCTTGTTGCATTGGCAACTCAGTGCACGAGCCTCGTGAGGTGCACGGTTACTACTGCGTGGTTCCGAGGAATGTCATAAATGCATTTTTACCATACTGTCATTTCTTTATTTCTGCCTTACCCCCCTCCTGCTGCCCCCCTTCGCGCTCCCAACACTGTCTGTTTCGCCTTCGCCTCCCCTTCCTTGTTGAATTCTTACACTTCTTATGCCCATGCGTTCATCTCCCTTCTCCTCTCGCCTTCCGTCCCCCTTTCCCCCCTTCTTTTCGCCCCGCACCCAGGTACCACCTATCGTTGCATCCCTGGCATCTGTCCCACCCATTCTCTCTTTCCCACTTCCCCCATTCCTCTATCCCCCTTTCTGATTCCCCCCGGGTCTTCAAAACCCACCGGTAGCCTCTTGCCTTTTATTCTCTCCCTTCTCACACCCCGTTGCTGTATCTACAGTTTTTTCGTACTCTTGCCCTCCTAACTCCTCTTGTTTCCTCCCTGCACCGCCCCTCTTGTCCTACTGTGCCTTTTCCCCTACTCTCACCCCCTTTTCCTTTCGGACCCCCGCGTCTACTTTTTTTACCTATCACTTGGCCGTTCTCACCTCCCCTATCCCCCCGCCTCATGTACTTCTACCCCCCCTCCACCCCCCCGATCTCCTGCTTTACCTTTCGTCGCCTCGCCCCACTCTCCCACCGCGATCTATGACCTTTTCCACTTTCACCCCTCCTTACCTTTTATCACCCTTTTAACACTCCTAACTTTCCCCCTCCTCCTCGCCCTATTACCCTCCTTGTTCAGCCACCTGCTTGCTATCCTCCCCCTCCTTGAAGCACCTTGTCTCTCTTTCCTCCCATCTTTTTACTCCTCTGTAGCCCATCGGTTCCTTTTTTTTCTTCCTCCCCCTCTTTTACCACCTCCCTCTCTCCCGTCCCCCTCCGCCCTGACATGCAGAGGTACACTCTAAAAACACACAAGGACCACACCCCCTGGACCTGCACCTAACTTAAATAACACACAAGAGCATAACAACTGTACATCAGGTAAATTACATTATAAAGCTGATTAAAACTATTAAATGACTAGGCTTGCTCTGATAGGATATGCACAGTTTGAGCTCACCATCTTGGCTTCATGATTAACGTATGACATGGTATAAAATATGATTTGGTCAAAAAGTTTTAGAACATACTATTTTTTACCAAAAGTAAAAACGTTTAGTTACCAAAAACTGAGAAAAAATGTTTCCTAGTGCTGGGAAATATGACCTCCAATCAACATCCTGATTGATTGCAGAGTTCACTGACAAGTTTTGTACTGCCCAAAACTATTAAAGTGGGTATTTTTTGTAATGATAAAATGGTATATCATTGTGATTTTATAATAACTGAAGGAAACACACACAAATGATTGCTGATACAAATGATTTAACACAAAACCTATTGATAGTTGTTTGAGTATTTCAAACCAAATGAAATCATCCTTCATGATGTAAGGATATGGCCAACTACTTATTCTTTCCATCTTCTTGAATCCTTTTCATATTGTGTAAGCATTTAAGAGGGGGGGGGGACTTCAAAAAAACTTGAATGTTGGGACGTACTCCTAACCTCTAATAACATAGTTTCAATGTAAGGGTTATGTCAAAATGTTTTAGTCCAATGGAGACATTGACCTGCATACAAGCCATTCTCACTGAATGGGTGCCAGTTCTGTCCCAGGACATTATACACACACACACACGTGTGTGTTATATATATATCTATAATATCTATATATCTATATATATACTAGATATATAGATATATAGACACAGTGGTGCCTGAAAGTTTGTGAAACCCTTTAGAATTTCCTATATTCTTCTGCATACAATATAGACCTAAAACATCATTCAGATTTCACACAAGTCCTAAAAGTAGATAAAGAGAAACACCAGTTACACAAATGAGACAAAAAATATTATACTTGGTCATTTATTTATTGAGGAAATGATTCCAATAGTGTACATACATATTGATTCGTGGCCAAAGTATGTGAACCTCTAGGATTAGCAGTTTAATTTGAAGGTGAAATTAGAGTCAGGTGCTTTCCAATCAATTGGATGACAAATCAGGTGTGAGTGGGCAACCCTGTTTTATTAAAGACAGGGTGGAGTGTCCGAAAGAAACAGGGATCTACAAAGTCCTGGTGCTCTTCACAACACATGTTTGTGGAAGTGTATCATGGCACGAACAAAGGAGATTTCTGAGGAGCTAGAAAAAAGTTGTTGTTGATGCTCATCAGGCTGGAAAAGGTTACAAAACCATCTCTAAAAAGTTTGGACTCCACCAATCCACAGTCAGACGATTGTGTACAAATAGGGGGGGGAGGAAATTCAAGACCATTGTTACCCCTCCTCAGGAGTGGTCGACCACGCAAAGCCCCCACCTCTCCAAGAGCAAAGCTCGTGTCATAGTTGGTGAGGTCACAAAGGACCCAGGGTAAACTTCTAAGTCCAACAGAAGGCCTCTCTCACATTGGCTAATGTGCATGTTCATGAGTCCCACCATCAGAAAAAACACTGAAACCACACTGGTGTGCATGGCAGGGCTGCAAGGAGAAAGCCCACTGCTTCTCCTAAAAAGAACATTGCTGCTCGTCTCATTTGTTTAACTAGGTTTCTCTTTTATCTAATTAGGACTTTGGAAAATGTTGATGTTTTAGGTCATTTTTATGCAGAAATGTAAAAAAAGTCTAGGGTTCACAAACTTTCAAGCACCCCTGTAATTAATATAATTAACTGTAAGAAACATTTCATTATTAAGCAAAATGTCCGGCAACAGTGGTGCAATTACAAATTTAAGGTTAACAATTTAAAACATTAATTAAAAACTACCTAGAACACTGAAAAACAGCAACTGTATTTAAATATAATATTGTAAATGACTGTGAGCAAGGTAAAATCTCAACTTACTACCCCTGTTACAGACAATTATTTTTAGATTTTATTTGTTTATAAGTTAATTTTTTTGAAAAGTAAATCATTATTCAGCACGCTGTGTGGTAATGCAGTTACTTATGCTCATGTGGCTGTACTTTATGCATTTTGCTAATTCTGTGTTGAGAACTCACTCCTGTTCTTCATATACAGAGTAACAGGACTGAGAAACAATGTGCAAATAAAATTAAGTCGCCCGATATTGACAAGATTCATTAGGAAGAGTACGTGTTGTTGTTAGATTGTGTTGAAAAACTCCAGGATTAATTAAGTTTAATTTTAAGGGTTACAAGTAAATGGCAGCCATACTGCAGACTAATCACTCACAAATATAAAAAAAATGGAAATAATAAGGGTTGTTCTAAAAACTTTTGACTGGTTGTATACAACACCTTATATTTTATTGTTCTTAAAAAGATAAAATGACAGTGCACGGTCCCAACACTAGTGTAACCAATCACGATGAGTTCTGTAAGGTGACAATATATTGTGCATACACTCCAAGCTGAGAAGAAAGATGTATGCATAAAATACTGAAAGTGCATGTTTGACTGCTTAGAACCTTTATTGTCCACCTTTGACACCTGGCTGTGATCACTCATAGTATGTGAAGGAGAAATCATAGAATTCCACGTTTGTCTGGTCAGAGTCTTGGATAGTGCTGTTGTGATTGATATGTTTGACAAATCTGAGTGTTTCTTTGTCTCTGTAGATTAGAGCCAATGAGTTATCCTCTGGGTACACAGTGAGCAGCTGCAAACACAAGACAGGACATAAAAATATAAAATCAAGTCTAAGAGTTTAAACAACAAACTACTCAACTGATCTGCAGTTCAAGCTTTACATTTAGCAAACTTTTTTTGTAAATCTAAAATCAATAACAGAGCAAAGAATAGTTTTAAATCACACATTTCCTTTAAAGTAATACAACCTCTTGGGAAATACAGGAGGAGCCAAAAGTCCACTAATAACAATGCTTCTATGTGTATTTTTTTGTCTAATTTACTACAATGTTTTTCATTACAAGTCACATAATCAGCACAACAAGTTGAGAGAATTGGACTGTCATGGACTTTCCTCCACATTCACATGACCATCGCAGAGAAAGCAAAACAGCAACATTACAAGACGCTCCTTGGAATAATGGGAAATTATGCTGGGATACTGGGTCATAATTTTGCACAAACTTGAGTCCATGTTTTGTTGATTGAAAATAAAGTTATATATATAAAAAAAAACCTTTCCATAAGATTGTAATAATTTTTGTGATGCCACCACTGACCTCTTCATCTTCATCGTGAGCAATATATGAAGTGTAGCCACCAACCTCTGCCTTCCACCCTGAAACAGAAAAACACACTTTCTAATAGAAATGGGGGCTAACCTGTTGGGGTGGGTATGCATGTGTGTGTGTACACACCCCATCACCATTATTGGCACCCCTTAATTTTTTGCATAACTTGTACAATATCTATGGAAATGTACCAAATGTACCATCATGATTTTTTAATTGGAGGTCCAAAAAAATATAACAAAGAACATTGTGTTTCAGCTCACATGCTGTAATGTCAAAGAAGAAACAGTAAAAACAGCATGGGCAGTAATAAAGGCACCCCTCCTTAATATTTGGTTGCACACCCTTTGGCAGCGATGACAGCCTCCAAACTTTTCTTGTAGCCATCTACAGTGGGGCAAAAAAGTATTTAGTCAGCCACTGATTGTACAGGTTCTCCTACTTAGAAAGATGAGAGGTCTGTAATTTTCATCATAGCTACACTTCAACTATGAGAGACAAAATGAGAAAAAAAATCCAGGAAATCACATTGTAGGATTTTTAAAGAATTTAATTGTAAATTATGGTGGAAAATAAGTATTTGGTCAATAACAAAAGTTCAACTCAATACTTTGTAACATAACCTTTGTTGGCAATGACAGAGGTCAAACATTTCCTGTAAGTCTTCACCAGGTTGGCACACACTGTAGCTGGTATTTTGGCCCATTCCTCCATGCAGATCTCCTCTAGAGCGTGATGTTTTGGGCAACACGGACTTTCAACTCCCTTCACACATTTTCTATGGGGTGAGGTCTGGAGACTGGCTAGGCCACTTCCAAGGACCTTGAAATGCTTTTTACGGAGCCCACTCCTTTATTGCCTGGTTGTGTGTTTTTGGGATCATTGTCATGCTGGAAGACCCAGCCACGTTCCATCTTCAATGCTATCTCACTGATGGAAGGAGTTTTTTGGCTTAAAATCTCACAATACATGGCCCCGTTCAATTCTTCCCCTTAACACGGATCGAGATCTTGCCGTGGAGCCCCAGATCGAGGGAGATTTATCAGTGGTCCTGTATGTCTTCCATTTTCTTACAATTGCTCCCACAGATGATTTTTATTCAACACCAACCTGCCTTGCCTATTGTAGAAAAAAGATTCACTCTTCCAAGCCTGCTGCAGGTCTACAATTTTCTTCCTGGTGTCCTTCCACAGCTCTTTGGTCTTGGCCATGGTTGAGTTTGGAGTCTGACTGTTTGAGGCTGTGACAGGTGTCTTTTATACATATAACGAGGTCAAACAGGTGCCATTAAATACAGGTTAATGAGTGGAGGACCAGAAGAGCTTCTTAAAGAAGAAGTTACAGGTCTGTGAGAGCCAGAATCTTGCTTGTTTGTGGTGACCAAATACTTATTTTCCACCATGATTTTACAATTAAATTCTTTAAAAATCCTACAATGTGATTTCCTGGATTTTTTTTCTCGATTTTGTCTCTCATAGTTGAAGTGTAGCTATGATGACAAAAATTACAGACCTCTCTCATCTTTCTAAGTAGGAGAACTTGCACAATCAGTGGCTGACTAAATACTTTTTTGCCCCACTGTATAATCTTCTTGCACCTCTCAGCTGGTATTTTCTTCCACTCTTTCTTTCCAGTTTGTTCAAGCTCTTTAATGTTTGCAGGGTTCTTCAGCTCACTCCAAATATTTTCAATGGGATTGATCTCATTCCTTTTCAACCATTCTTGCATGCTTTTGGATGTGTACTTTGGGTCTTTGTCTTGCTGGAGGACCCATGATCTTCGACTCAAACCAAGTTTTCTTACACTGGGTAGGTTTCGCTCTAAAATTTCTTGGCAATTCTCCGAGTTCATGATTCCTGTGATATGGTCAAGGCCTCCAGTGCCAGATGCAGCAAAATATGGATCCTCCACCATGCTTAACCGTAGATAGGGTGTTCTTTTCCTTATATGCTTCATTGCGCCGTCTGTAAACAAACTGTTGCTGTGCATTGACAAAAAGCTCTATTTTTGTTTCATCTGACCACAGAACATTTTCCCAGAAGGATTGTGGTTTGTCCAGATACTCTTTGGTGAAGATGAGTTGTTCTTTTTTATGTCTTTTCTTCAGCAATGGTTTCTTCCTTCGGAACAGTGAATAACATGGCTTTTTAAAACACTGAAGGAATCATTCACTGGGTAATTTATCACAGGTGATTCTCTTTCGTGATTTAGCACAGGTGAGTTACATGTGTTTCCATGTGGTGCCAATACCAGTGCCACAGCAAGCTTTAGGTTTTTCTATTTTTCCCCTTCCACTGTTTTTTGTTTTAAATGTGGTTAATCATTTGCTCTTTTGTATCAAACACCAGTTATCTATAGAAAAAAAGCTGTTACACTTCATTCAATTTTTTCTTCCAGGAGACAGTCCACATTATGGGTGCCAGTAATGATGAGCAGGACTGTGTCTGTGTGGCTTACTGTTTTTCACACCGTACATATATACTTAGTCATTTAGCAGACACCCTTATCCAGAGCAAATTACAACTGATACAGTCTTACGATCTGATCAATTGTTGTCTCAAGGACCCAACAGTATCAGTATGGCAGAGATGGCGTTTGAACCCTGGACCTTCTGGTCCATAGTCCATTACCTTACCCTCTGCACATCCACAGACCAACACAGCAGAAACACTAACACAGTTTAAGCTGGTAGTGCATCAGGTGCAGCAGCATCACCGGGTTTTAAACACAGTGTACACAAACTTATAATGCATTCTGTATGTGTAGAGTTATGGTTCCTGCCACAATTATTGGCACCACTGAGTTATTTCTTTGGTGGATTAGCTTCATCTCTCAATGAAAAACATGAAAAATCTAACATTTAATTTTAGTAATTTTACTGAGGAAGAAATCCCCAGAACAGAACCCATATGTGCCAAAATATTGGCACCCATAGAAAATCTTAGAAACCGAATAAAAGTAAGCATTTTTTCTACTGTAGATCATTACATCTAGGACCTTTCATGCAGTCGTCCATGGCTTCCTGTTTCACTGGGGTATACATATGACATGAAAAACAGGGCAAAGCGAGATTCTATAAAGTATTAAATGTAGTAATAATCTCTGGTAGTAGTCTCTACTGATAAAAACATAGAATAATAGCAGAACCTGTTTCAACCAGCTTTTTATAAAGTGTACTTAAACAAAATGTAAATTGTTGTAAAGTGAAAATATCACCACCATGTTGTTGTTCATGAATAATACCATAATAATGTCATAAAATCAAACATACAGTATTTCTGAAGTCCAGCTAGAGCATTAATCACTATTATTCCAAAAATTGTTAATTGTGGAGTAAATAATCTCTCTACATTTTCTGTAAATCAGAGGAATTACAGTGTTAAAAAAATATGTGCAACTTGGCAAGCAGCAACGAAGATCACATTTATAGAAGTTCCTTAAAATGCTAGTTTTGGACTATTTTGGACTATGGGTATTTCAGCACATAGGATATAATGTGTTTAGTACGACAAATCCCGTGATCTCTGTTACAGTAGATATTGGAGACATTTATTTATTTTATCTAAAACTGTCATACTTCCCAACCCCTCTAATGTAAGTACATTTGCATCTGTTCTGGTAAAGGCGCCCTGGTGAAGACATCGACAATGGCTTGGACTGTACTCTAGATGACGGCATCAGTTATAAGTAGCTCTGAATAAGGACCAGTTACCACAGCAACATCATCCAATCAGAAGTCATTTTACTGTCAGTCATGTTTGTTTTTGTTTGTATGAGTGTGTGTGTTTGGTGTGTAGCTTTTATGTAGAACACTGATGGAGGTACTGAATTTAGCTTCTAATAACACCGTGCTTTCAAGATGGCCCAGCTGGGTTCAGATGCCATCATGCAAGCTCTTAATACTTTGTTGTGTTTTGTGAATTTTTGTACCACTGACTGCTGCACTGTATTCATACAACTGGCTAACACTCCTAAACTTACGTTTTCTGTCTACTTGCTGCATCTCGAATGCTGCGTTTAGCAACATTTACTAAACGGTGAAGGAAATTCTCCAAAATACCAGCGATGAGAACAGAATGTTCAACATCGGGGGAATAGTGCTGGCCCTCGAAACAATCCACCACTGCCGAACAGACTGCTCGCTAATGTCCAGTGTTTGGAAAATAAACTGGATGACCTCAGGGCAATGATTAAATTCCAGCAAGACATAAGGGACTGCGATGTTTTGTGCTTGACCTAAAAATATCTGACAGTCCCGGACACAGCAATCCAACAGCTTCAGCTCTGGGATGTTGGTGGGTTTCCTCACATTAGCTGCTCACTTCAGGTCCTTCCAGAAACATTTCCTTGATTAGGGTTCAGGACTTTGACTGTCATTCCAAACATGAACTTTATTCTTCTGTAACCATTCTTTGTATAACGGCTTTGTGCTTAGGTCGTTGTCTTGCCTGCATGACCACCTTCTCATGAGATTTCAGTTCATGTGACATTATTCCTGACTTTTCCTTTAGAATTCTCTGATATCATTCAAGAATTCATTGTTCATCAATGATGCGAGCCGTCCTTCCAGATGCAGCAAACCAGGCCGCAAACCATGATACTACTACCACCACCGATGTTCACAAGATGTGTAAGGTTTCTTTATGCTGGAATGCAGCGTTCTCCTTTCTCAAACATAACACTTTTCTTTTAAAACCAAAAGTCTATTTGGTCTCATCCTGTCATCAAAACATTCTCCATAGCCTTCTGGCTCGTCCACCGTATCTTTAGCAAACTGCAGAATAGCAGCAATGTTCTTTTGAGAGCAGTGGCTTTCTCCTTGCAAACCCTGCCATGCACACCATTGTTGTTCCGTGTTCTACTGATGGTGGACTCATGAACATTAACATTAGTCAATGTGAGAGAGGCCTTCAGTTGCTTAGAAGTTACTCTGGGGGCATTTGTAGCCTCGTCTTGCTCTTGGAGTGATATCTGTTGGTCGACCACTCCTGGGGAGGGTAACAATGGTCTTGAATTTCCTCCATTTGTACACAATCTGTCTGACTGTGGATTGGTGGAGTCCAAACTCTTTAGAGATGGTTTTGTAACCTTTCGCAGCCGGGGGAGATGGGTGGAGGGGGGAAGTAGGAGAGAGGTGGAGATACCCTATAAATGTCAGCGAATATGGCCGCTGTGCTCCATGACCTGAATACGGGATCATAGGATAAGAGAGTCTTTCTTGGAGGGGTGATGAATAAAAAGAAATCAGAAAAATCGGTGCCGAGGAGGGGGAGAAAGAGAGAGGAGGAGGGCAGGGGAGGGCGGGGGGGAGGGGGAGGAGGGGGGGAGAAGGGGGAAGGGGGCTCAGAAAGAAGGTGTGTGGGGGGAATGAGAAAGGGAAGAGGGGGGGGAATCGGGGGTGGGAAAAAGGGGAAGGAGGGGGGGGAGATAGGGGGGAGAGGGGTAGGGGGGGAAGAAAGGGGGGGAGGGGGGAAAAGGGGGGAAGGGGAGGGGCTGGGAGTGGAGGAAAGAGGGTGATGAGCATCAACAACTCTTTTTCTGAGTCCCTTCATAAATCTCTTTGTTCATGCCATGATACACTTCCACAAAGATGTGTTGTGAAGAGCAGACTTTGATAGATCCCTGTTCTTTAAATAAAACAGGGTGCCCACTCACACCTGATTGGCATCCCATTGATTGAAAACACCTGACTCTAATTTCACCTTCAAATTAACGGCTAATCCTAGAGGGTCACATACTTTTGCCACTCACTAATAAGTATATTGGATCATTATCCTCAATAAATAAATGACCAAGTATAATATTTTTGTCTCATTTGTTTAACTGGGTTCTCTTTATCTACTTTTAGAAATCTGATGATGTTCCAGGTCATATTTATGCAGAAATACAGAAAATTCTACAGGGTTCACAGGGGAAACCCTGTTTGGCCACTTCACCAACATGGTGGCCACCTTGAATGCTGCCATTAAAATATAAACATTATTTAAATAACACTAATTTAAAAGCAGATTTTTTTTTTGCATATAATCCCTCCAAAGGATATATACGAGTGTATAACAATACAAGTTCAAGCAAACAGTAATGCTCTCTAAGGTGGAATAGCTGAGAGTGTAAGAATAGGTGTTACCTGGACAGCCCAGGTGAAAGAGCAAGTCCAGTGCAAACTCCCTTTCTACTGAATCATGCAGCAGGGTATAATCACCATGAGTCCAGCAACGAAGCTCACCAACACACTTAGGGGGGCCTGGAACATGTACACACAAACCTACATTTTATTCATCAAACGTGCTAACAAACAATTAAGTGTGCTGTGAAAAACCATATAATATTACCTTTGACTGTTTTCTTAGTTGAAGAACACTCACTACTAGTGCCTGGACCCTCGGGGTCATTTCTCTCCCCCTCTCCCTGCTCTGCATCACTCTCACCATCCTGACTTCCAGTCTCACTTTCCTCATCTCTCTCAGCCAGAAAGTGCAGGCACAGGCCAGTCAGATTAGAGAGCAGGAGAAAGAACGGCTCTGAGGATAGTAGATTCCAGCATTCTTTCACACATGATGGCAGGTTCTGCAGCTTTGCCCGTGTGTAGCACCTTCTCACACACAAAGAAATCTACACATAGGTTCCAGCACTAGCATGTTACACACAGCTTCTTTAAAATGGATTCCTTCATAATTATCACAAATACTCTGATGCTGTAAGCACAACACCGTCTAACATGATTTCAGGTGAGAAAGCAGGGAAATGGCTGTTCCAGTATCTGAATGTACAACTTTATTTGGCAAATACTCACAATTACAACAGTTTAAACTGCTGGGCCAAAATGTCCCTCATGTTGTTTTTGTTATCATGCTGTCATATTCACCACAGCACTTTTCCTACTGAACTAACCAAGTCATGGTCAATATCACATGTACGCAATGTAACGGACAATTTACATTTTCAGAAATGAGCAAAAATCTGATATGACACAGTGCTGGGAGGATTAAGGAGGAAAGAGCTGACAAGCTACCACTGTTTGGCCATTGAGCAGGACGTTACATATTACCTGCTTAGAATCAGTTAATATTTAACGTCTTGCTCAATGGCCCAACAGTGGTAGCTTGTCAGTACTGGGACTGAACTTTCCTTCCTCTATACCCATGATTCCCAACTTGGGGTCCACCCAAATGTCACGGGGTGTGTGTGAGGGTTTATCTGCTCTGAGTTTGTCAAAATACAGTTTCATTCATTCGTTGTCTTATCCTACTCAGGGTCCTAGTCCTTAACACTATGGCCTCTGTCACACCCAAATGTAATCACTCCATTTTGTCGATCATTAACATCTGCTTTGCAACCCATGTTCCACACATCGAAGGAGACATTCACTGCCCTGTACCACCTCTTCTCAATCTACGAATCCCTTAGGTATTTATAACCCGATATTCCTCGTACAAACTGCGCAAGGTGACAAATGTTTCGTCCAGGGAGCTTACAATAGACCCATGTATGTTGGTGCTCTAGATCGTTTTCTTATGGTTTATTTTATTCATTCAGCAATGCATATTATGATGAAAGCTCATACCTAATTTATAGTTAACTATCGACACAATGATTATAGGTCTAATTTAATTAGATCTCTACAGAAAATGCCAGAACGTCTGGGCTATATTTGCAATTCTTAATGCCTAGAAGAGGTAAATCAACTCCATTTGCACGTATGTATAAGATTGAACACAAAAAAGCAGAACCAAAGATTGTGACTGTGGTGATACCTCTTATTGGGTGGTCCTCTCCTCTCCCATTGGACCTCAGCTGATCGTAAAGCCTCGCTTACTTGTTTAAATTTCTCTTCCTGATTATGAGAGAAAAAATATGTGAAAGAAATGCTTCATTACTGAAATAATGCATGTTCTTCTGCTTTTAAAATAAAGTCAATACTTTAAAAACAATTATTTTGGTGGTGACCAATGTAGCTTTAGCAGCTCTGGTGACTCAATAAGAGCCAGATGTAGTAA